>CAJNDV010016958.1:41118-58501 GCA_905221635.1 Symbiodinium sp. CCMP2456 | reverse complement strand
ACAGACAGACAGACATACATACACACATACATACATGCACATTTCAACACCAAAGCCAAATACAAATACGAGTGTACATACATGCCCACCGCAACCTTAAACTCAAACTCTAAAATTAAAAGCCCTCTTCTAGACCCATGAGCCCTACAAGCCTTGAGTTTCATACGAAGGGCCGCTCTGTGGAAGAAAAACTTCTGAGTTCTTGAACCGTGGATGCTGACCCCATCAGGACCACCATCGTTATCATCATCATCATCACCACCATGACCATCATAATCATCATCGTCTTCTTCTTTTCGTTTCACGCGTGCCGTCACCATCCCCTTCAAGCTTTGTTGGGCAATCTTAGACAGCTTCAGGAAACCTCGGAGGTCCGGGCATGAAGCTCCACATCCCAGAACACTTCGATTTCCGGCTTAGTGACTTAGTGAAATTGAGGCTTGGGATTTTCAGATTGTGGTTCAGGGTTTAGGTGCAGCTGAGTAGAAGCAGATGGACATTCACGAAACTTAACGAGAAAGGTAAAAGCATGTAGCTTTTGCGGCTAGAGGTGGGTCTATAATGCAAGGATACGGCAATGTTTATGCTTTCCCTGGTGTAAGTTCCTTGCGACCTTTACTCACCACGCCGGGTGTCGGGTGCGCGGGAAGAGACAGGAAACGGTAAACCCTACACCAGAGACCCCTACAAAACTAAACTCTGTACCCATGAACCCCGAAATACACAGTCTAAACCCTAAACCCTAAACCCTAAACCCTCAGAACGATCAACCCGTTAAAGAAAACCCGCTTCCGGTCTCAGGAACTGCAAGGGCTTCAGAACTTTCTTGCAGGCTGCGTCCTCAAAGGAGATGGGGCTCAAGAGAAGAAGTGAAGACATAGGGTTTAGGGATTTGTGGTGCTGCGGTTTAGGGGTTTGGGGCTTTTAGGGTTGAGGGTTTAAGCGTGTTTGGGGTTTATATGATGGTTTAGGGTTTAGGGATTTAGGGGTCTAGGGTTTAGGTCAGGGTTTGGGGTAACGTTGAACAAGGCTTTGGTAGGGGAAATTGGGTTCAAAAGAACGTCCGAAATAGCTAGAACAGGGCTGTCGGAGCGGGGGGTGGGGGGGTGGGTTGGGGAAACTGTACATACGAGCTTGTCGTCTTTTCCACAGTAATGAAGCGACGACTTGCCGTGCATATACTAAATAACATGATGTACATGGACAAGCGAAAAAACATTGCTGGCGATTGACACGCCGACTATAGGATTGCTTCAAACTTAATCAGGTTCCATAGGCGTCCTTCCTAAAGTGTTCAAGGGCTGCTTGCTAGTGCTGTGCTTGAACGTGGCTCTGACTACGATATACTTTCGTCTACACGTAGATGCTCACATGAACATACATGTTTATGTAGTTTAGAGTTGGTCATTCGGGGCTTTCCGAAAATATGGGACCCTAATCTAGTACCCTAAATAGTAGGATCCGTCTTATAAGGACCCCAAATAAGGTACCCCATATTTTCGGAAACTCCCATTTGTGGTCGTGCTTGCTTCTTTTCTGAGCGGGGGTTTGGGGTTTCGGGTCTTGGACTTGCGGCTGACCTTACGGTGAGGCATCGGAGGCTCGTGATACTGTTGATGGACAAATTCTGCATGACCTAAATATAGTATGGTACCATAAACCCCATAGTTTAGGTATATAAGGTCATGCAGGATTTTGTCCATCAGCCGTATCAAGGCTGAAAGGCCGGATCAACAAGACAGTAGTTGCAAAGCTCAGAAGACAAGCTCGTAGGACCTTAATGCTTAGCGTTTAGGTCAAAGCGTCTTGGAACCGTCAGTTGACACCATCAATGCATCCCAACGTAGGCAGACAACGAGAGAACATGAATACAGCATGACCATCTTCATCACCAACATCATCATCATTGTATCCGAGCGGCACATCTGAAACCTCACACGCCACACCTCAAATAAATCCACTGCTCGAGTTAGATACTTGAGTCCGACAGCTTGCTTTTTTCAGTCAGGGATACAGTGAAGTTCCATGTGCTGAGAAATCGTACTGGCCGCATGCATGTAGGGAAGCAGCTAGGTGGGTAGGTAGGTAGGTAGGTAGGTAGGTAGGTAGGTAGGTAGGTAGGTAGGTAGGTAGGTAGCTAAGTCGGTCGCTCGCTCGCTCGCTCGGTGAGTGGGCCGGTGGATAGGATGATAGGTATGTAGGTAGCTGCATATGCAGGTACATGTGTATGTGTATACACACATGCATATAACAAACAACATGGTGTGAGTGCGTGCGTGTGTGTGTGTGTGTCTGTGTAACGTCGGCTGCCTGGTTGAGCTCGTTGATATTTACAACACCACCAGGGCGCCGCCGAGCAAGGGCTGCGATCGCTTCGGCAACCTAATCAGCCAAAGAGACACCGCTGCTGCACAGTTCTCTTCATCACTAGACTTTCAGAACAAAAAGGGGGGTTGACCGGTGAAGGCTTCAGGCTCAAGAAAAGAGTTGCTGCAAGCACTCACTAAATTCCAAAAAATCCCCAAAAACGCTATTCCAGGTAGTGATGCCAGAGAGGCACCTCCATGTCGGCAGGCGTCTGCGACGCCTTCTTCTCCCCAGCTTTGCTCCGTTTGGAGTCCTTCGTGGTTGCCTCTTTCATGGATTTATGACTTTATCAGTTTAGGGTCTGGAGTTTAGGATGAGGTCTGGGTGCTGAGCCCCTCTGCAGCAGGCAGTAGTGGTTCATGCAATTGTAGAAGGTTAGCAGGGCTTAACTGATTACCTAGACAATTGTGGGGGGTTCCTTGTTATGATTATAATATGATATACCCCAAAAGCCTATTCTAATTATAAAGGCCCCTACATTATAGAACCCTTATAGTAACCCTTATGGAACCCTTTAAGGATCCCTTTAAAGGAGCCCTATTCTAATTATTAAGTTGCCTACGTTATTATAGCTCCGAGTCCCTTGTGCCCTTCGTCTGACCAACCTGAACACCCGCTATAAAGGCTGTAATCTAGAGGCCTTAATAATTGGAATAGAGTTATTTTGGGGCCCATTGAACTATAATCATAAGAATAAGGAGGATAAACTGAAATAGTTTAGGTAACTATTTAGGCCCCTACATCTTGCATCAATGTTACAGCCAGCGTTTTGCAACTACTGTCAGTCCCACAGTTCAACAGCAGCCCACTTGGCCGTAAACTCCAACGCAAACTGTGCTGCGCCATGACAGCCAGCCAAGCATCGAAAACCCTCAAACCTTCGGTCCTAAACCCGCAATCCCAGAATCTCGGAATCCCAGAAGCCTTGAGACCCCAAACCACAAGAAACCTAATTACAAGCCCTAAACCCTCAATCCCAAAAGCCTTTATAAACCGAAACCACGAAAAACCTCATTACAAGCCCTAAACCCTCAATCCCAAAAGCCTTTAAACCTAAACCAGGAAAAACCTCATTACAAGCCCTACACCCTCAATCCCAAAAGCCTTTAAACCTAAACTCCCAACACCCTGCAAGAAGTCCAGAGCCCAAAAGCCCTAAACCCTAAACCCGAATCTCAGGGTGCGCCTTCGGTTCATTCGGGACTTGCTCTGCGCCAGCCGTGGCAGGGGTGCCTGTACCGATCAGTAAGGCTCAGTCAGGGCTTAAGGTTTAGAGTAGTTTAGGGTTTAGGGTTTTAGGGTTTAGGGTTTAGGGTTTAGGGTTTAGGGTTTAAGGGTTGAGGGTTTAGGGTTCAGGGTTTAGGGCTTAGGGCTTATGGTTCAAGCTTGGAGCTCAGGGCTTAAGATTAGATCTCAGCTCGGTTTAGGGTTTATAGTTTAGGGTTTAGGGTTTAGGGTTTAGGGTTTAGGGTTTATACAAGTCCGAGGGTCTGTAGGTGTAATGTTGAGCTAAGTTTTTGCCCCAGAAGCCCTGCACTGCGCTGGCCGCAAGGGCCGCAAGTTCAATTCAAAAGTGCCGCATTCCCTCCCAATGCCACAAGCCAAGAGCCTCCAAAACCATAACTCATGACCCCTGAACCTCCCTAACTAAACCGTGCCCTAAACCCTAAAGAAACTCAACTATATAATCCCGGAGTGGGTTGTTCTGGCTAAGTTCGCAGGAAATTGCAACCTTCAGCTGGCCTTCCAAGGAAGCCATCAGTGCTGCCTGCAGCGCTGCATCCTCGTCCTCGGCCAACGCATCCGTCAGCACGGGATCCTAGCGCTCAGAGAAGTGTGTTTAGGGATTTTTTGTTTTATAAGGTCTACCTTATACCCCCAAACAGCCTACCTTGTGGGGGGGTTCCTTATTATGATTTCCTTAGGGTTGTTTAGGGTCTACCTTATAACCCCAAATAACCTACGCTTTGGGGGGTTCCTTATTATGATTTCCTCATATAAGTCCTTAAACAATATGGGTTTTCCAGGTAGGGTCTAAGGTTCTCTCTCTCTCTCTCTCTCTCTGTCTCGCTCTCTCATTGGGGAGTTGGCATAGGCCAATCCACTTCATTCATGGGGTCAAAGCTTCAAACCTAAAATGTAAGTGTCAACCAACCCTAAACGCTATAAGCCCTAAACCCTAAACCCCCTAATCTAAACTCGTAGCCTGCCGCAGGGCCTCCTGAGCTGGGGGTCGCCAACTATAAGACTAGAATGACTCCGTATCTGATATGGCTTAATCAATTGGTTGTTAATTTGTTGTTAATTAATCTCACTAATTCAAATAAGGACCTAAGGAATATACTGAAAATATGATAGGACCCCTCATATGATTTAAGGCATATTTTCCCTGACTGGCGGGTTTTGGAAGATCTGAGAACTCATAAAGGTCTTCTTGGGCTTATAGGGTTTAGGGTTCAGGGTTTAGGGTTCAGGGTTTAGGGTTCAGGATTTAGGGTTTAGGGTTTTGGGTTTGGGGTTTAGGGTCCTGGCCGCTCTGCTCCGCCAAGGACAAGGCGATGGCTCTGGCAAGCTGAGCCTCTGGGCTGCTTGAGCTTTTCTGCTGTTTCGGTCTAGGATGGGTTTAGGGTTTTAGGGGTTAGGGTTTTTGGTGGACGTGGCTCGAGTCAAAGCGACGCACTGATTAGGGTTTAGGGTTTAGGGCTTAGGGGAGAAGGGTTCAGGGTTCAGGGGAAAAGGGTTTAGGATTTCTTTCTGAGGGGCTTCCAGATTCCAGGGTCTTGAGAACGGAAGTCTGGAATTCTGGAAGGTCTTTATCAAGTCCAAAGCTTCTTGTGACTTAAAGGTCTTCGTTTGGAGCGAGGATTTCTGGTCTTAGGACTAAGGGCTGAGGGGTAGCTGGGGATTTCGGTGTCAGGGTTGAGGCGCTGTGGGTGAAGGGCTGTTCTGGACTTGCTACAACAAGGTTTTGGCGTATCTTGTAGAATAGCTATCATGATAAGAAGCCACCCAAAGAGTATTGGTAATAGCTTAGGCCCCTATATTGCAGCATGAGCCCGAAACCCTCACCACAATGCTTGGCTTGCAGCGCCCAGAAGAAGAAAAAAACACACCGGAAGACACCCGAAGTCGCAAGGCTCTCAGTTTAAGGCTAGGGTTTATAAGGGCCCTAAACCCTACACCCTAAACTGGGGTTCAGGGTGTTTGGGGCTGTAGGCTCGTCGGGCTTTGGGGCCTTAGGAGTTTTGGCTGCTCTAGGGTTTGGGTCTAGGGTTTAGGGTTTAGGGTTTAGGGTTTAGGGTTTAGGGTTTAGGGTTTAGGGTTTAGGGTTTAGGGTTTAGGGTGGGTTTGGGGCGGTCTTGGTCGATGTAGGAAAGCGACGGAAACTGCACTTATTGATCATTCCAAGGGCTGCAAGATCAAGTCATGCTTCATCCCGAAAAAGGAGAAGGAGAGGCAGAGCGGGAGAGAGCGAGACAGATCGGTAGAAAGACAGACAGGAAGTTTTGTTGAAAGCCCCAATGATGCCTAGGACCTAACCCCCAAACCCTGAAACGCTAAAGCGCCAAACCTCAAACCCCCAAACCAAAAACGCCTCTTCTGATGGAGCCGGAGCGTTTAGCAGAGAGCACCGTCGGATTTGCTCCTGGCAGGGCTTTGGGTTCAAGGAGGTTTAGGGTTTAATTAGGGTTCAGGGTTTAGGGCTCATAGGGTTTAGGGTTTAGGGTTTTGGATTTAGGGTTCAAGGTTAAGCAGAGGAAGCCTTTGAATACACCTGTTCTGGGGGCACATCCACCCTTAGCGCTACTCAGTCAGGGTATTCATGGGCGGCTTTAGGACCTTTCGGAGCCTCGAGGTTTAACGGCTCTACTATACAGGCCTCAATAAATAGAATAGGGTTTGGGGGTATATGAAGCTATAATTATAATAAGGCCCCCCCCCTCCTCCAAAAAAAGCAGGGGTGATTGATGAGGCCCCTCTAGTAGGTTTGGGGTCTTTAGAGTCTTGCGGGCTATAGCTTCGTGTTCCTGCTTTAGGGTGCTTCGGGTTTACGGAAAAAGTTTAAAGTAATTTATAGAGTTGTATATCCCCTATATAGATACGGGGAAGCAGGATGACCGGAACAATCATCAAGTTGTGCAAAGACCGCTGGTAGTGTCGCAGTAATGGATTGGGCTCCTGTTGTAATGTACCTCCTGCTGCACCTCCACCCACCGTCTGCCTTCTCTTCGCCGAAGGAGCAGCATTAGCACTACTTGGTTGGTGTTCCCAATGTCGATGGCCAAGATGATGATGTTGATGCTCGACGATGAAGCTGATGAGAAGATGAGGTGGTGCTGCTGATCATGCTGTTGATGACTATGGATACTGTGGAACAATCTTGCTGAAAACGAGATTGCCGGCTGGACAGACGGACCCGAACGATCAGACCAAGGATTGCAGCTTGCAGAAGGGGGGGGCACGTCTCCACCCCAAAATGATGCATGGATTCCTCGTCCCAGCTCGTGATGGGATTGAACCTCGGCAGTGTCTCGGTGTCGGGATTCAGAGCTTTGGGTCGCTTTCATGGCACACCTAACTTGTTGAAATCCCGATGTTGCCCACCAGCACGAAATTGTAGGGTTGAGGTGAGTGTTTATGGTTCAAGGCGAAAGCTTTAGGGCTCAGTAGCGACTGGTGAACACCACCGCTACAGCTGCTGGGTTGAATCGACTCAAAACACGCAAGCACATCGGGTTGCACTGCTACTTATTCCGACCCCTACTGGCCAATATTCGCCGCCATTAGCCGATGTTCTCCCCTAAACGCTGAACCATGGAACCTATATTAACGCCTATATAGGTCCTAAACCCTGGCCGAATCCGTGCCCAGGTGCGGCCCGGTGCTTCCCAGCGCAGGTGTGGGATAGCCACCAGCACTCTTTCGGCCGTCATCTGTGACCTGGTGTGGCTTAGGGATTCACCTCAACAATCTTGAACCCCGGAAGTCAGCACAGCAAAACGGGCATCTGAACACCGGTAAGGGTAAGGGTATTCCTGACGATTCTTTACGGAAGTTAAAGCAAATACCAGAGACCTCCCAACCCTATTCTTCTAATTGTTGAACCCCAAGCTATCCTAAACTCGAGATACTGCCTTTAGAACAGTCGTCAACTTCCTCAACACAACTAGCTGTAGACTCTGGAAAAAAACATCATCGGTGCTCCAATACATGTCCGGCCCAATAGATATTAGGCGCCTCAATAAATACCAATACTATTCCTGAGAGTTCCTTGGTATAGCTTAGTATAATAAACCCAAAAAGCCCGATGGATGTCCATGTGGGGCAGATTTCTTCCTGCAGTCGAGGTGAAGCCAATTAACACAAATTGTGAGAAGCCCAAACTTCCCTGAGGGTGCATGCAATATAGGGGCCTTGATAAGTAGAATAGTGTTTTGGGCCCATTATACTATAAATCCTAATAAGGAACACCAAAATAGTGTTGGTAATTATTAAGACCCATATATTACCCTACTTTGGCCTTAAATAAGTAGCGTAGCCATAAAGGGCAGGCCAAAGTATTTCCTAAACACTTCAGACTATTTGGGCACATGGACCCTTAAGCTTTTGAGCTCTCCAATCGCGAAACGTCGAAATGACGAACTCCCCATCCCTGCACTGTAAAACCAATCCTTATAAGGGTCCATGTGCCCAAATAGTACATACTTTGGCCGTAAAGTAACCATATACGGTCTACTTTAAGGCCCCTGTATACACTATGAGTACAGGGACCCTTGGAGTTACTTTTACGGGTTTTAGGTTTAGGGTTGAGCACGCGGCGGGTGCGCTTCTTTACGAATGGGGCGTACCCACTTATCGTGCGCTTGTGTCGGCATGCAGTCCCGCCCCGACCACCGCAACTATCCTCCATTATAGGGTTTGGGTTCAACCCCCAACCTCGAAGGCTTTCTTGCTCTCGCAGTTCTACGTAACTCGGCCAGCAAAGCATTGTCACTTCAGTCTTCGTATACCCCTGTACCCTCCCTCACCGTTCTGACGGGACGCTCGTCCGGGGACTCGGTCGGAGCCTCGAGCGCCCATGTAAATGCTCGGCAGTTTAGGGTTAGAGGTCAGGAATTTGGTTTAGGGGTTTAGGGTTTAGCGCCTATACCTACAATCGAAACGATCAGGTCCACATGTTAGAGCCAAGCCACGACAGATCCCACAGCGCCCTGTTCTGAGCTAGCCACCAGGGCCATACAAAGCGAGAGCGCGCCAGGGTCCAAGCAAACATCCTGAACATTGACGGTGCAGAGATGATGTGCTCGTTTAGGTCCTTGAGGTTTAGGGCTATATGCCACTCGTGATGACACTTATGGGTGGTTGTCAAAATTATGGTCCCTTTTTGGGTCCTTATTATAATACGGCACGTATTATTTAGGGTACCCCAAAAGGGACCATAATTTTGACAACTACCCATATGCCACTCGTGATGACACTCATGATACCTTCCCCACGAATTTCAGGGGCCAGGCGGCCACCTCGAATAAGTTCCAGGCCGCCAGGTCGTGAGACCTCGATTTTAGGGCCTTTACGGCTTAAGGCTCAGGGCTTCTTGTAGCATAGGGTTTATGGCTGTGGGTTTGGGGCAGATAGGGTTCAGGGCTTGGGGCCCTGAGACCGAAACCCTTCACCTTGGGTGGTTGCAGTTGAGGTCGTGTGATATGGGGGTTTCCGAAAATAGGGACCCTAATATAGTACCCTAAATAATAGGATCCTTATGCTAAGGACCCCAATATAAGGTACCCCTTATATTCGGAAACTCCCATACTCCACTGGCTGTACGGAGGATCTCTACGGGTCCAACGGATGCCAGAAGTCTGCCCTTGGGGCATAGACTACAAGTGGTACGGTAGTAGCTTTGATTGCGGGGCATGAATTCGTAGGGTAGGGTTAGGCGGGGCTCTACACCATGAGCCTCTCCGAAAACTTAATTACCTTAAGCAACCCTATTACGATTTGTTCAAGCCCTTCTATGCTGGAACTATGGGTAAGTTATTTAAGGTGGACCCTGCGGCTAACACTAACCCCCACCGTCCGAACCAGGACGGGTCACCATCGTGCATAACGTGGTCGACGCCGCTGGTTCGGACAGTTTCGGCTGGCATGGCCACTTTGCGCGCACAGCTGGCACGGAAGCCTGCAACTGACGTTGGAGGTGACGTGAGTGTCGGGACCCTAAACTCTAAATCCTAAACGTGAGTGTCGGGTTTGGAATTCAACAGAGAAGAGATCGGGGTAGTCACAGTTGAAGCATCGAAGGCACTGTAGAGTCTGGAGGGAGGTTACTGTAGTTATCGGATTGGCCCCGCCTCCCCGACTCTTGTTGTATCTCCAATATAGCAAGCTTGCTGCCATGTTCTACCCATTAAGACAAAACGGAACCTGTAATTTGTAGAAACCTCTTGGGAAAAACAGTGTTCGTGTGAGTCTTGCTCTTTCTGTTACTACTACGGTTCCGTATTCTTAGCAAACACCTCCGGCCCGCTGCCTGTTTCTTGCCTTCGCACAGCTTACTCGAAATCTTCACCCGAAGATCGGGAAGCTCAAAATTTGAACCCTGAACACAAATTAAGCTCTAAACCCCGACAGCAAATTCAAAAGGTCCTTAACCGCTGTGCCTGAACCCTGAACGACAGTTCCTGAGCTAAGCCCTGAACCCTGAGCCGAACTCTAGTTCCGAAACCCCCAAGCCCTTCACCCTGGAACCCTTCATCATACCCCTGAATCCTAAACCCTAAACCCCAAATCCTGAACCCTAAACCCGAAACCCTAAATCCTAAACCCCAAATCCTAAACCCTAAACCCCAAATCCTAAAACCCGAAACCCTACACCCTGAACCCTAAACCCTAAACCCTAAACCCTGAACCCTAAATCCTAAACCCCAAATCCTAAACCCGAAACCCTACATCCTAAACCCGAAACCCTAAACCCTAAACCCTAAATGGAGACTACAGGTAAAACCCGAAACCCTACGCGACCCCAGCAGGGCTGCCGAGCTGCTTCTGCTCAAGAGCCGCGGGGACCCGCTTCGCTGTGAGCCTGGTGATCCGCTTCTTAAAGGGTCATGGGACTTAGTAAGTAGGGTTTAGGGTTTAGGGTTTAGGGTTTAAGGTTTAGGGTTTTCGGGTTTAGGGTTTAGGATTTAAGGACTTAGTAGTTAGGGCTATAAATAAGGTAACTCTACTTATAACCCCATTTAGGGTACTTATAGCTGTACTTAGGGTCATAAATAAGGTAACTATACATATAACCCTTAAGTAAGTCCCCTGAACCTCCAAGTTGGCTTCGAGCTTCGGGCTTCCGGGTGCTGTGGTTTGGCGGGGTTTAGGGGCTTGAAGGATTAGGGTTTAGGGTTTAGGGTTGAGGTTTAGGGCTTGAAGGTTTAGGGTTTAGGGTTTAGGTTTGAGGGTTTTGGGGTTTAGGATTAGGGCTTCCAGGTTTAGGGTTTAGGGTTTAGGGTTAAGGGTTTAGGTTTAGGGTTTAGGGCTTGCAGGATCATGCAACAGCCAAGCCAAGGGTGGTAATAACGATGAGGACGATGACGGCATAGTCAAGTGTCGTTCTTTTGCTTGGGGACAGGGCTTCAAATCGACCTATTCTACGAGGATTCCTGCATCTGCTCTATGATTTCTTGCAATGAACAGTAGTCAGGGCTTCTCGTATTACCATCACCAACATTCCACTTCACCTGAAAAGGAAACTTCCCTCGCGACAAAAAATGCACGTTGGGTCCGAGGAGCAATCCAGCTGCACCCCTGGCCCACATCGCCTTGGCACAGACCTGCAGCGGCAAGGCGGTGTGCCGTGAATCTTCTTGGGTCAGGATCATACAAACATCTTGCAGGACAAATCAGTGTAGTATCCGGTCCACCGCAGATACAAGACTCGTCTTAATTATGGGCACACGTTCAGGTACTCACATAACGATCCTTCGAGGTTAAAAACCAGCAATTCAGAGATCTGTCTGGGCTTCGGGAATAAACAGAATATAAGGGTTTAAGTATTCTTGGCTTATTTTTCATTTTTCCGGGGTCGCGCTTTCGGTTTACCCTTCAAGGGTTTCGGGCTTAAGGTATCGGGTCAAGGCTTTGAGGTTCGCGCTTGCGGATAAGATCCGCTGCCCTAAGCCCACACATTGAACCAAGAGTCTCTCGCGCCTTCTGCATCCTCAACCCCTATGTAGGGCTGTCTTGGGATGAATGAAGCTGCCTCTGCAATCCATGTTAGGGGTTTAGGGTTTAGGATTTAGGGCTTGGCCTTAGATTCCGATTTATGAGTGGTTTGAGACAAAGTGCTTCGAGCACCCTTACCCCTCACGCCTGTGTAATACGATATCGCTCTCGTGAGCCCTGAACCCTAAACCCCTCTATAACTCTTCAACCCTGAAGCCCAGACCCTAACGCCGAATGCTACCCTATGTAAGGGGCCATGCACCCGCACAGTATACTTTGGACCGCAAAGTACCTTTATGGGGCTTTCTCAGGCCGAAGGGTACAGAAGCTCGTTTTAAAGCCCCGTGGAAAACCCTATAAAACCCCTGTCGACCCCTTTGAAGTCCTGAAGGAGCCAGTTTAAAAGCCTCAGCCTCAATCCTACTTATAGTCTCCATTGTACTTCGTTTTCTTGCTTTAACCGAGTCTACATGTAGGATCCTATAGGGTAACCGCCCAAAGGAACTACAATGGAGACTATAGGTACACCAAATTAAATATTCCACAAATCTGGAAGACTTCCCTGGGCCTGGAGTATGATGGGACCACTCCGTCCTGGGATTTTTGGTGGTAGGAAGTTTAGGCTGAGGGTACCGTTTTGATTTCAAGGCTTTGAGCGTTGTTGTTCCGTGCTTTTGGGAGGTATCCGGATTGAGCATTTCATGCGCAGGTCGGCGCTATTTCGGAAGAGTTTGTTTCAAATCCCAAAATGCTAAGCCCGGGCCCTTAACCCTGCAGTTTGGGGGCATCGTGCCCTTTGATACCATAAATAAAACCCCCCCCTGAACCTTGAAATACTGTTGATGATATAAATCCTACATTAGCTTAAGGACCGCAAACTATGGGAACTATGGTATATTTCTTATCATCGATAATGCAGGATTTTCTATCACCAACCGTAGTACCCTTAGCTTCTGGCTTCGTCCGCATGTTTGGGGCCGACTCCAGCAAGCTTTCAGCCGAACAGCCACAAGGTTTCAGGCCCTGAGGGGCCGTAAACTAGCGTAGAGGCCCTAATAACTAGAATAGGGTTTGGGGGGTCTGTCGTATGAACATAAGTGCAACAAACAAGCCAACATAGCATTAATTGAGAAGACAGCCAGAATCCAACCACGAATTGCATCCAAACTCTCCCGCGCCCCGCTTGAATTTTGGAAGTTCGATTGCGAGTCGGCTCCAGTTTCTTCAAGCACGTTTTTGGTTTGGGTACTTGGCCGGTGTGTACGACTTGACTGTTCTGCTGCCTGAGGTTCCTCATGATGATTCCGGTAATTCTGGTGACAAGTAGCGAATGCCTGAACAGCAGCGAGATGCTGCTCAACTGCAAAAATGAACATACCAGCAGCAACTACCGTAACCGCAAGAACATTCGTCATCATCGTCAAGCACACCGCAATGCCCTCAACCACAGAAGACTCATCGTTTACCGTCTGGGATTCCCAGACATCATCACTAGAGGAGGGTCATGAACGTGAGGGTCAGCACAAACCCTACAACAGAAAGAAGACAGCAGACGACCGATTCTGACAACCAGCCACGGATTCAACTGCGACGAGAACGCAGCACCTGCAAGCGTTCAGCAGAGACGCATTGCTGCAAATTGCAGGCGCAGACCACAATGGCACCAGACTCAAGAGAAGGCACTGCCCAACCCGACAACATACCAGCTGCAAGCACCAGCACCTGCACCGAGTGACACATCACCACCGCCACAACCAGCACCATCAGCACTACTTTCTTACCACAAGCACAACCAGAACAATGCAATCATGCAGCCAACTTGCAGGTCATGTCGTGAAAAGCACGGCCACCATCACAAACAAGTGGTTGCATAAACCACACCACCGCGCACAATCATGTACGGGACACAGCATAAGAAGCGACGCACATCAACAACTATTCTTCTATCCGTATCTAAGTTCTTCCTGCAGTACAACTGCCGATAGGCGCGATGTATAAGAACGGTTCACTTGTAGAACGAGCTGCCGGAGCTGCTGTTCTGCGTCCGGGCCATAGACAGAAGCACCACTCCATCGAAACGCTTTTGGACCAGGAAGATGCCCTGGGTGTTCAGCCGAACGAGGAACAGAGTTTGCGAAAATCTTGCCGTGCTAGTACCTTAGACTTGATTTCGATCCTGTTGTGTTCACAACATGTGGGTATGGTAAGAATAACTTAAACTACAAGTCAAACCCGAACCCTAACACCTGGATTCTTTGAAGGCCTGCACACTCTGAAAACTCCTCGAAGGCCTTCGTTAACAACCCTAAACCCTAAACCCTAAACCGTGGCTCCCTAAACCCTAAACCCCTAAACCCCTAAACCCTAAACCCTAAACCGTGGCCCCCTAAACCCTAAACCCCTAAACCCCTAAACCCTAAACCCTAAACCGTGGCTCCCTAAACCCTAAACCCCTAAACCCTAAACCCTAAACCCTAAACCCTAAACCCTAAACCCTAAACCGTGGTGCAAAACCTGCAGTCTTCACATGGAGTCATCTGAGGCTCGGTGAGGCGAGCCGAGTTCTAGGCCCCCAAAGGGTCTAGGCTTTAAACCGGTTCAGGGGAGGTTTAGGGGCTTTAGGGCTTAGGAGTTTAGGGGTTCAGGGGAGGTTTAGGGGCTTTAGGGTTTAGGGTTTAGGGGGTTCAGGGGAGGTTTAGGGGTTTAGGGTTTAGGAGTTTAGAAGTTCAGGGGAGGTTTAGGGGTTTAGGGTTTAGGGGTTTAGGGTTTAGGGATATGGTCTAGGGTTAAGGGGTTTAGAGTACCTATGCTATCCTAAGTTGTACTAGAAGTCACGGTCTTCACCAGCTCCTGATGAGGATGTTCAAGGGTTGCCTGCAGGGTCTGCACTTTTTTGTGGAGACAGGTACTTAAAGGGTCATGGGACCTAGTAATTAGGGTTATAAATAAGGTAACTATACTTCTAACCCCAATTAGGGTACTTATAACTGTACTTATTAAGTCCCATGAACCTCCAAGTATGATAAAAGGCTGCAAATGCCTTAAATGAGGTCTATACAAGATTTGCTTGTAGTTGTCCTAAAAGCAGCCCCGCGCAAACTCACCCATGAAGATTCACAACGGATATGATCTACATCCCGATCAACTTGAACCAAGGATTGTCAGTTGCGGCTTAAACACCCACAATAAATTTGATGAAATTTGTTTATATATATATATATACATGTATATGGTCTTGTCATTGTTGGGCCTATCTGGGCTCTTAGGGTCCAAATACCCAAGACCAAAGCAGCTGCCCAGGGGCTGGTTGTACTTCCTTGACGACGATGGTCTCCTTCTTCAGCATCTAGGATTAACCCAAACCCTAAACCTCAACTCGACCCCAAACCCCAAACCCTAAGTTAACCCTAAATATAGGGGCCTGCATAATTAGAATAGGGTTTTGGTGCCCATGATACTATAGTTATATAAAGGAGCCCCAAATGGTATGGGTAATAATTTAAGCCCCTACATTAACCCTCAAACTACTGTAATTATAAAAAGGAGCCCCAAAATGGTATGTGTAATTATTTAGGCCCCTACATGAACCCTCAAACCCCCAAAGCCCTAAAGACCGAGCATCGTAGGGCTTTGGAACACTGGATTTGGCATTCTCTCTTTTAGCGGACCCCGTCTTCCCGAGGTGTAAAAGTTTAGGGTTTAGGGGTGTACGGTTTAGGGGTTTAGGGGTCTAAAGGCTTTAGGGGACTGAGAGTTAAAGATAGGGGCTTTCATAAATAGAGAGTTTAGGGGTTTGGGGTTCTACGGGCTTTAACAGTGGCTGTGGCCTCCATACATTTTGGTGTACTAAGGAACTTTGAGGCCTACTATCCCTCGGTATTCCGGCTCCTACTTTTGGGTGGTTGTCAAAATTATGGTCCCTTTTGGGGTACCGTAAATAATAGGTGCCGTATTATAATAAGGACCCAAAAAAGGACCCTAATTTCGACAACCCCCCATATGCTCATCGCCATGAACTTTATTGCCGCCTTCCTTGATTTCAGTAGCTTCGGACGTGTGATCGTCAGCCTGAGAAACGCCGGCAAGATAGAGCCTGAGGTTGCACCTCTATATATTGGACGGGCTAAGGCTAAGGCCGTTGGCTAGTAGATAAGTATTGATGAGACTTATTCCGGTATACCAAAATACCCAGAAACCCAAATACAGGGAACCCATGAGCATTCTGCTTAGGGTTTTTGGGTTCAGAATTCAGGGTTAAACCCGGATCCCAAACCACCCTAAATGCTCGGCGCAGGTCCTTTGGGGACAATCCTCGAGCACCAGGCAAAGCAGCAGAACGCCTCGTAGGATGAACAAGTTTTGGTCTGAAGGGTTTCAGGCTTTCGGGTTTCAGTATCGCCACTCTAATATAGGGGCCTTAATAATTACCTATACTGTTTTGGAGGGTTCGCTATTATAATTATAGTGTAATATACTCCCAACCCAAAGGGTCCTAAGTACCTATATAGTAGAATGTAGGGTTTCTATATCAGGAATTACTATTAAGATTGGGGGAAGTATCCTCCATAACAGTACGTAGGACCCTTTGGGCAAGCCCTGTTCTAGTTTTTAAGGCCCGTATGACTCCAAACCCGAAACCATGGTATCGGATGTCTGGGATTTTAGCCTAAGGATGTGGGACCTACGGGTTCGGTTTCGGAGAACCCAAGGGGCTTAAAGTGTCGTGTTTAGGGTTTATAAGGATTTGGGGCTTTTGGTTTGGGCTTAGGGTTTTTAGGGTTTGGGGATTTTGGTTTGGGTTTAGGGTTGAATAGGGTTTGGGGTTTTTGGTTTGGGTTTATAGGGGTTTGGGGTTTTTGAATTGGGAATAAGGGCCTAGGGCCTGGGATTCTGACAGGTATTGTCCAAGTAGGTCCTCGACGGTAAGGAAGGCGAGGGTGAACATGAGACATCTCTGTTTGAGGACTGCATACTGCTTAGGTTAGATATGAAAAAGTTGCGCGCCTTGTTGATTCCCAGGACGACACTTTTCTCAAGTTGTGATCGGCTGCTGCTGCTAATGCCGTGGCCGCTTCTATTGCAACTACGACTACTACGACTACTACGACTACTACGACTACTACTACTACTACTACTACTACTACTACGACGAGTGCTGCTGCTGCTGATACTACTGCTAATACTACGACGACGACAACGACAACTATTACTATGCCCACGACTGCGTTTAGGTACAAAGGTTGTGATAAGAGACAGGGTGTCAATGATAAGTATTCCTCATTCAGAAGTTGCTAAACAGCTTGCAAACAGTCGTTTCCGTCTTGCGCCCATCTTGGATTCAGCGGTTGCAGCGGGGCTATGGGCCCCCTCTCATTTATGGCTCGCCGAAAGTCCGTCGGGGCCTCAGGAATTTGGGCTGAACGAACTTTTTGGTTGCCAGGGTTTCGATGTGGTTAGCGTTTCAGGGCCCTTGCGGAATATAATTACAGGCTTTGGGGCTGTAGGTTTCAAGGTTCGGAGCTTTCGGCATTGAGGCTGCTTGGTGCTTAGACGGGCCTTGGGCGAAGCATCAGGATTGGGATATCCCACATAATGCTTTAGATCCTTTTGGTTCCCCTAATACAAGCTCCCAGGAACACGGCGGCCGCGGTGGCACGCTCCAGGCTAGCGGCGAAGCGCCCCGATGCCGGCTGGACCCTTGTGCGACCCAGTTAGGGTTGCTACTATAGCGTTACCTACAGTCTCCATTGTAGTTCCTTTTTTGGTTTAACCAAATTCCATGTTTAGGATCCTATAAGGT
>CAJNDV010016958.1:9200-21265 GCA_905221635.1 Symbiodinium sp. CCMP2456 | reverse complement strand
TTCAGGGTTTAGGGTTGAGGGGCTTAGGGTTCAGGGTTTGGGGTTTAGGGTTTCGGGTTCTTGTTTAAAGTGCAGGCGTTAGGATTTTCGGTTTTGGGCTTGGGATGCTAGGGCTTTAAGTGTTTATCGTGTAAGGCTTTTAGGGTTTACGTCAGCTACAGATCTTAAACGACAACGCCTGTAGGCAGGTACCTTCCACTTAACCCTACCTTTGAAACTGTATACCTTCCTAAACCCTAAACCCCAAACTCAAACTAAAGGGACACCTAAATAGAAGAAACCCACATGACCTCCGACTGAAGTCAGCGCCAAAGGGCTTCGTAGCGTCCAGATCGATGGGTCGTCGTCTGGTAGCAGCTCAGGAGGTTTACACACTCCAAACCATGATCCCAAGACGCTACAATAAGGGTTTAGGGGCCTTAATAACTAGAATAGGGGTTTGGGGCCCATTATACTATAATTATAATAAAGGAACACCCTAAAGGCTACAAAGAATACAGCCTTACGCCCTAAACCGCTTGTGCCAAGAACCACATATCTACAAATTGATCATCCACAGAGGAGCAAAATCGAAATCATAATAATTAGAGTACGTAGGGTTTTTAGGGTTTAGGGTTTCGGGGTTTCGGGGTTTCGGGTTTCGGGTTTAGCGGTGTAGGGTTTAGCGTTTTGGGGTTAGGGGTTGAGGGTTTGGGGATAGGGTTGAGGGGACACCAACCTTATTTACGAAGTAGAACCTTTGCAGGCTGACAAATATGGAGAAAACGAAACCTCCCGATTTGCCAACCAGATCGATACAGTGTTGAAGGACTACAAATGAATAAATTAACAAATAAATAAATTAATATCTATATATACACATATATATATATATATATGTATGTGTATATATATATATATGTATATGTATATGTGTATATATATAAATATGTAAACACACACATACACACCAATGTCGCACAAAGTGCTACAACACAGTCACTTCTTGCACGCACACACACACACACACGCACGCACCTTGAACTTCCGCCATACACCCCTAGGCCTTTACCATCCTGAACCCTAAACCCTAGAGATACTCCTAAAATAGGATTAGAATAAGGTTTTGGGGCTGCTATACTATAATCATAATAAGGAGCCCCCAAAATAGTACTCGTAATCCCCTAAACCCTAAACCCCCAAAATAGCATAGGTAGATATTTAGGCCCCTACACTAAAAACCTCCCCAGCACAAGGGCGGAATGGGCCTCGCCGCGGAAGAGTCGGAGGATGAGGTCTGGCCTGGCAGTCTTCGGTGAATGAACGTGGCTTTGGGTTTTGGGCGTTTTGGGGTTTAGGGTTTAGGGTTTAGGGTCTAGGGGGGTTTTGGGCTTTTCAGGGTAAGTTTGAGGGCAAGAACTAGGATTTAGGGGTTGATTTCTCTGTTTCAGGCTTACGGCTTTTTGGCTTAAGGCTTCACGGCTTCGGGGTTAAATGGCTTCTGTTTGGGATGCTGTATGTCGCAATTGTTCCATCATTCTGTCGACCCTTTGCTGCGTATCTGTTTGCACATATGTGTCTTTCGACAGGCATACGCACCAAGAAGAGGGCCTCAAGGAAATGAAACTGCTGGGACGTTCTACTCCATAGTCACTCTAGCCCAGCCCAAACTGAATCCTGAAATCCCTGGTTGAAGGGGTTGGCGTCAATAGCAAACTATCATAAATGTGCGGTAGAACATCGAAGACGAGGGGGGGTCGGCGAAGCTTCAGCCCTAACCCCTAAACCCCCAAAATCCCTGAACCCTAAACCTGAAACCCGAAACTGGCCCCAAACCCCGCGATTCCCTAAACCCTAAACCCTAAACCCTGAACCCTAAACCCTAAACCCTCTGCGACCACCTCTCTGCGATCACTGCTAGAGCTGAGAGGAACCAGCAGTCTCCGACGGCCCCCTGCCCCGCACAACTTCGGGAAGTAGAGGGTTTAGGGTTTTGGGGTTTATAGGGTTTCAGGGTTTAGGGTTTTGGGGTTTCTAGGGTTTCAGGGTTTAGGGTTTCGGGGTATAGGGTTTAGGGTTTCGGGATTTAGGGTTTAGGGTTTTAGGGTTTAGTGTTTCGGGGCTTAGGGTTTCAGGGTCTAGGGTTTCGGGGTTTAGGGCTTTAGCGCTTTAGGGTTTAGGGTGTAATATCAGGGCTCGGGATCGCGGGGGCTCAGTTGAGTGAGTTTAGTGTTCAGGGTGTCTCGGGAACTAGAGGGTTCACGGTAGTGAGTTTAGTGGTCAGGGCTTCGGGATGTAAAGGGTTGATAACAAAGTATAGTGACAGGATAGGTGCTTCATGTGGTTCTGTAGGCTTTTGATTAGCATTTGAGCTTCATGCATGGGGCGTCAGCCAGGCAAGTGACCACAGTTGAACATCCAGGTTGGGTTCAAGACGCAGGCTGCATGTTGCTTGTAGGGTTTTAGGGCAGGGGCCGCTCAGTATCGGCAGCATTGTTGATCTTAGGAAGCTTCTTTTGAAGCAGAACAGGGTTTGGGGGGCGGCCGCAGTAGAAACTTTACTACTCCCACATGGCCGCTAAACCCTAAAAAGACCCGAAATCCTAAACCCTAAACCCTATAAGCCAAGATCCCCAGTAATGCCCAGTAGCCTAGGGATAAGAAGGGCTCAGATTTTGGTACTGGTTACTTCTAAAATGCAACTTTCAGATCACCAAAAGGAATACAAAAAGGAATACATGGGTAGTTCTCTAAATTAGGGTCCCTGTTTAGGCCCCCAATATAGTACGGCACCGTTATACCCTAAACCCTAAACCCTAAACCCTAAAATGAAACCTAATTTAGACAACTACCCACATGGCACACTGGGGGACCTAAGATTCATCCTGACACTTCCCTTTCGGGCACCCAACCGTCCTAAGATCCGCTTCTGTTAGGCTCGGAGGGCCGAGGAATTAACAAGTCTAAGTAGTAATTCTATGCTTATAAGCATAATAATGAGAATAGTAGTGGTCATAATGACGATAATGCGACGATACTGATAAGAATATTTTACAGAGTTGTAAATGCCGTGATCCCAATTAGGATCTCAATTCAGGCACTTATAGCTCTACTATGTTACCTACTTGCGAAATCCTCTGACCCTCCCTGGGTGGTCCTTGTGCGCCACTTGCGTTTGTCAGGTGTCAAGTGGTCTTTAGGGCGGAAGTAGTGCTTGGGCTTTCATGTTTTTTAAGGCTTGGAGTGCTTCGGGTGGTCATGGTTTTGTTGATGCTGCGGGGGGAGGGGGGGAGGGGCGGCGGGACGTTTAGGCTTAAAGATATTGAAATGTGTTTAAGGTTTACGGCTTGATATCGTAAGGCTTCGGGAGTTATCAGGGTTGTCAGGATTCAGTTGGGTTTGGTTTCAAGGCTCAACGCCCCTATGAAACCGGTAGGTCAATACTTCCCCTGATTGCTAGTCGCATCGAACAATTCGTTCTCGTCGATGGCCTCAATGACGCGTTTGTTTAAGTCTCGACGCAAACGGATGATCTGTCTGGAACGGAAACTTGCACCATTGCAAGTTGACCGTCCCATCAATCCTAGATCTCATATCCGAAGTGCTCACAGCAGGGGAACGAGGTGTCGACTCAATTTCCCGGCCTGAAGCAAGTCATCCGCCCGAAATCCAGTGTCCTGGACCTGGATCTAAGCAGTTTAGTGTTTAGGCCTTTGGGCTTCTAGCAACTTGGGTTTTGGGCCAAACCCTAAACCTTAAACCCTAAACCGTTGGAAGTTGCGTCGTCGGCACGGCTTCCCCACCGAAAAGCCCAATGCTCTGAAGCAAAGACTTTCAAGTTCGGTCAAACTGGTATTGAAGCGGTTTAGGGTTTAGGGTTTAGAGTTCTAAATCCAAAGCAGTAGGTTCCTTGTTACAAGGATTACAAGGTCTGCTAATTTCGTTCAGCCCCTACTTTGGAATAGCCCCTCCCAGCATCGAACCACGCAAAAACCCTTGCAACACCATGCACAAACAGGAAAAGAAAGACCAATCAAAACACTTTAACTACCCTGCAAAACTCCATCTCACTTATGTTCAAGGGTTTAGGGTTCCTTGTAGGATTCCTCTCAGGGGTTTGGGAGCAGGTTCCTGGGGCACTCGTCGAGCAGCCGGGGTGCGAGAGTGAAGCTTTCCAGGCGCTGCCACCAGACTTGCGAGGAAAGGCGCTCGAGATGCGTAACCCACCTTCACGTGGGGTTTCAGGATCCTTTTGTTGAACACCTTCTTCCGTCAACAAAAAGGCTCAGAAGCCAGAAAGAAGTCCCAAAAACCCTAAGCCCTAAGGACAAAAAGGTTTAGGGTTTAGGGTTTTTTGGGACTTCTTTCTGGCTTCTGAGATTTTAAAGTCGAGGGAGCGCTGGGGTTCGATTCGGGCTCCGCTTCTTCTGGGCCTTTGAGTGTTGTATTTTAAGGTTTTTTTTTTTTTTGAGGGTTTAGGGTATTTTAAGGTTTAGGGTTTACGGTTTAGGGTATTTTAAGGGGTTTAGGACTTCAGGGTTTTGGACTTTCGGGATTTGCGGTTTCGGGATTTGGGGCTTCTGGGCTTCTGGTGGTGGGGGAGGATCCCCGTCTCTGTTCTGGATCCTTCAGCAACCGACTCTGGCCATGTTCTTGCGGTTTATAGGGTTTACCCACAGACCCCATAGTAGTGCCTTTTTGGGGTTCAGATTTAGACTATGAGGTAATCCCAAAAAGGAACTACTATGGGGCCTATGGTTAGGGTTGAGGGCTTTCAAAGGTTTCGGTGATCAGAGTTTAGGGTGTAAGCTTTGGGGGTTTAGGGCTTTTAGGGTTTAGGGTTTTGGGGTTTAGCATCTCGGGTTTCGGACCGGGTGTCCACCACCGCTCTCCTGAAGCATGCTACGAAAATCTACGAACTTTCTGCGGCACGCTGTGCGCTGGCTCAGAGCAGAGTGAAATTTTAACTTTTACGCCGTCCACCCAGGTTCATCGAGCTGAAGCAATGGAAGGTTTGTCCATTTAGTTCCTCTGTTGGGGTACCTGGCTCCATTGTGATGGAATCATAAATGCCTGAAGCCTGAGCATCAAACGAAGCCGAGACAGGAACTGGAGGTGCTTTGGCAGAACTGCTGAAAGCACTTCGGATCTCTTCGTTACCCTCTTCCCTGAAACCTTGGGGGACCCTGCGTTCAGGATACTACGCTTTGGGATCTACATGGGGCTTTGAAACTCGGGGAGACTGATATAGACCCCCAGTAGGAAGAGCCTCGCCATAGGGATCGCTGAACAAACTTTGGAAGCTCTCGAAGACCCGTACAGAGGCCATACTAAAAACCGTACTAAACGCGCAGAGAGCTCTAAAACCTCAACCTTGACCCATGTGAGACCCCGCATTTCTGAAATCCGACCCTAAACCCAAAATATGGTCGGTCAACCGGCCTGAAGAAGTTGCAGCCGCTCTGCCTGCGCCATCGAACGATGTTCGGGTTTCAGGGCTTGGGGAGTTGAAGGTTTTGCGTGCGTTTGGGCCTAAACCCTGAGGGCTTCAAGTCTTCGTCGAGCTAACCAATCATATAATTAGCATCCCATAAGGTAACCCCAAATACTATAGGCAGGGCTTAGGGGGTCGCTGGTCACGCCTTGGTTAACAGGTTTAGAAGGTTGGGCGTAATCCGAACTGTGCCTCCCACAGTGCCAGAAAAGCCGCGATCTGCTGGAGCCTGACATCTGTCGAAGTCTTGGTGGATATAATTAGAATAGGGTCTTGGGGGTTCCTTATTGTAGTTATAGTTTAGTAGACCCCCAAACCCTACTCTAGTTACTTTTCGCAGAGGTTTTGGACACCTCTTTGTTCTGATTCATGCTGCTTGAGTTGAAGGCCGAATGGCACGTAACTCCCAAACCGTAAGCCGCAATGTCTGGTTTGCGTGTGGGTAGAGGTGGGTAGCCGGTTTTTGTGTCGATAATGATGCTGACCTGAGCCAGCACGCATGTATCAAAACTCAAGCACGAAACAAAGCCGATCGCACGAAGGACATCTTGTTTCTTGCCATGCTCACCTGAGAGCTTCCGGGACCATCGAAGGAGACTCCTCATGTTGAGAAGCTCCTTCATTGACATCAATCTAGGCGAAGCTCCACATCACACCAATCCGGCCGATGTGCAGATTGTTCCTGGGCAGCATGCTAGAGGCTGAGGGTCCACCGACTTGCAAAAGGGATCCGAGACCTCATAAGTGCTGAACCCACAAAGGACTCCTTCGTGCTACGGCAATGGGGTCCTGCATCCCAGACCCTGAAACCCCAACTCGAGCTGCTACTCGGAGGCTCATGGGACTTAGTAAGTACAGTAATAAGTACCCTACTTGGAGTTATAAGTATAATTATAAGTATAGTTACCTTATTTCGAACCTTTAAGTAGTTCACAGGGCAGAAAGGAGATTGAGGCTCCTGGAGAAACTCGGCGACGGCAGCTGCCACAGCAGGCGCAGTGTCCGGATCGAGGTGCAGGTGGTGTCCTCATGCTTCTAGCTCACATAATATCACAATAGCAGTACTCTTCATAGCCATCTGGCTAGCTGGCTGGTTAGCTGGCTAGCTGGCTGGCTAGCTGGCTAGCGGGCTAGTAGTAGTAGTAGTAGTAGTAGTAGTAGAAGTAGTAGTAGTCGTAGTCGTAGTAGTTAGTAGTAGTAGTAGTAGTACTAGTAGTAGTAGTAGTAGTAGTAGTAGTAGTAGTAATAGTACTACTAGTACTACTAGTACTACTAGTACTACTACTACTACTACTACTACTACTACTACTGTTACTTCCACTACTACACTGGATAGCGGCGAAGAATTCATCCTGGAGGATTCTTCCCCATATTGAGTGCTGACCTCGTTAGTGACCTTCGAATTTCGACTCGACATCCTCCTAGCCCTAAACCCTGAAACTCCCCCAAAATTCAGCTGACAAACCCCTGCCCGTAAACCTCGCACCCTGAATCCTCAAAGCTCCAAAAAACTTCCTAAACTCTTAACTCCCAAACTCCTTAACTCCTAAACCCTAAACTCCTAAACTCCGATCATTCCCAAACTCCTAAACCCTGAACTCCGATAACTCCCAAACTCCTAAACCCTGAACTCTTAAACCTAAAACCCCAAAAGCCCTAACACGGCGGTCAGGTGGCCTCCTGGCAACTCCAGAGCCCGAAGATTACGGACGGCCGCCTTCCCTCGTGGCTTTGCGGGTCCAAAGACTCTAACAAGTTTAGGGTTTAGGGGTTAGGGTGTTCAAAGGGGGATCTTATAGGTATCTTATGGTTCTTCTAAAGTGCAATGGACTTTGGCTCACACGACTGTCCCGTCCATTCGGGCATACATCTTATAGTTAAGGGTTAAGGGTTTAGGGTTGAAGGTTCTTATAGGTATTTTATATGCGTTCTGGTAGGCGCTATATGGGTTTCTGATCTGTGTGAATTCGTTATGTTTCGTTGCTGCTATTGGGTTTGCGGTTTACGTTCTTTTCGAGGTTAATGTGCAGCATCATAACTGGTCTCACAACTACGGACGTTAAGGGTTTATCGAAGCGCAGCAGAATCACTTGTTGCTAGTTTGTTGCTCACTCGGGGGTGATGCGGTGGTGAAATAACGCAGTAGCCGGAATATTCGCAACAGTATTCCTCCGAGTTCCGTAGTATGATTAATACTACTGCTGATGGACAAAATTCTGCATGACCCAGATATAATATAATACCATAAATCCCATAGTTTAGGTATATAAGGTCATGCAGGATTCAGTCCATCAGCCGTATCATATACACCAGGACCCTCCTCAAATGATTAAGGCCCCTGATTACACTACAGACCAGGCCAATGCAGTCCGAGATCGGTTGCTTCAAGACCCACCTGTAGTCTTCATCGTAGCTTCCTTTTTGGGCTGATGCTGAAAAGCCTCTCTAGCACAAGTCTCTTACCAGGAATCGCAACCTTGCCCTGTGCGTCAAAGACTACTCCGCTCGCAAGCCCTGCACACAAAAAATATTTCACCCCAAAACCCTCAAACAACAGAACACCCAAACCCTGCACCCCAAACCCTGAACGCTTAACCCTTAACCCAGAACCTACCGTAGCTCTGAATCAAATCCAGGTTGCGATTGCTCCAGCGTGGCGGCTTTGGCCAAGCACTGGGTTCTGCAGGGTCGGACCTTTCAGCATGTTCCTATAGTCTCCATTGTAGTTCCTTTTTTCGGCTTAACCAACTATATAATTAGGATCCTATAAGGTAACCCCAAAAAGGAACTACAATGGAGACTATAGGAATTCCATAGTTCGATCTGACCTGAAGGCGGTTTAATCGTCAGTTCTGGATCTCAATAAACAGCTGATGACGCCTTCTCGTGCGGACGCCTCCTTTCTTGTTGCCGTTAGCTACGTGATTTCTCCGTTCAAACTCTAACAGCTAGTATGGATACATGTTGCTAGTGTTATTATGTGTGTGTATATACATACATACATGCATACATACATATGTACGTACATACTTACATACATGCACATATAACATATATATATATATATTACATATATGTATGTATGTATATATATATATATGTGTACATACATATACATATCTGTACATATATATATATATATATAGAGCGAGGGAGCGACAGAGGTGCAGGCAGATAAAGTTTTCAGATGGCGGGTTCTACTACAACAAAATGGAGGTCCTGAAAATGAGCATCCTTGCTGTTGCGGTCTGCAGTAGGACGGCCGAATGCTCTCAAGCTCACTTGAAACATACTCAGCTTCTCTTAACGGAACCCTTAGAGGACCCTTTATAGTAACCCTTGCAGCAATCCTGAACAAAACCCTCATAGTAGCCCTTAAGCCGCATGGCAACCCTTGAAGAAACCCTGACAGCAACCCTTATGTAGTAACCCCTCTGTAGCAATCCTCATGCGCTATCGCCTTAAAGAAGCCCTTAGACCAACCTGTATATGTATACATATATGTATATGCACACAATTACATCTATCTATATATCTGCCTACCTACCTACCTACCTACCTACCTACCTAGCTAGCTAGCTATCTATCTATCTATCGATCTGTCTATCTAGTTGTCTCCCTATGTATGTCTGTAAATGTACATATGTTGTAAAGACGTATGCATACTAGATACTGTGTGCAGAAATATATATATATATATATTATATAAACATACTCGACGCTGTAGATAAGTGTGTGTATGTGTAGATGTGAACTGAATTTTTATATACATATATATAGATATGTACATACGAGCTGGATATCCGGGCTCGATCAGCAGCGTTGGGCACGCGATGCGCTGCAGCAGCGCGAGGACCTGCGTCTTCCACGGACGTTTTCGGTTCAGGGGCCTTTTTGACCAAGGGTTCCCGTAGAACATAGGGTTTAGGGTTTAGGGTTTAGGGTTTAGGGGAACATCGGTTGACGATTTTGCTTAGGTGTTCTGTGCTTGGGGCCCATATCTTTCGAGTTTTGGGGCCTAATCAGCATACTGATCCACGGTTCAACTCTCGTATATTAAGGCTTCAGGAATTATAGTTATGAGGGTAGTGGAGTATTAAAACTCCTCTCGTGCTAAGCCCTGAGCTCGTACGGTAGAGAGAAGCTTTTGGGTGGATTGTTTCCACAGGTCCGTTCGCGAAAGGTCTGAACTGAACCCCCCTAACCCTCATCCTAACCCTCATCGAGCCCGGAAAAGGCTGCTTAGGAATGTTGAGATAGAGCCCTTAATCCCAACCCTGAACCCCAAAACCCTAAACCCTCCATCCCCCCCTGAACCCTAAACCCTCTAAGACTCTATCCAACCTGCTCTTCGGTGTAGTACTGGGGACTTGCACCATGCAGCCTGGTCGGTTTTCTGACACTTCGGGCTTACAGCTTAGAGCTTTTGGGTCCAGGACCAACTTAGACTTACCCTAAACCTTATAAACTCGAAACTGCCCTGCTGTAAACTTACTGAAGGTTAGGCATCGGGCTTTATCGGTGGATGTCCAGCCTTGGAGCCGGGACGGGTTTTGGATGAAGGGCCAGCTATCTGAAGGTTCTGACTCCCGCGGATGGAGGTTTGAACTGTTCTTAACCTGAACTGTTCAGTTCTCAAGAAGCACTTGTGGCGGAGTGCATTAGAGTCCACGTCCAGAAGTGTGCTGGTGTTTGTCGACTACCTAAATTAATGGGTTGATTCAACCTTCGTAAGAATCATGCCACGAAAGCTGCTGACGTTCGCGAAGCCGAAACCCGAACACTTTGGAATCCCAAAGCCCGCTACCCTCGCCCAACGGCTTCACGGCCGTAGTAATTAGAACAAAGTTTAGAGGCATACTATCTATATACTACAATGATAGAAACGAACCCCCAAAACAGTATACTAATCATTTTTGGCCCCTATATTACTCTGAAACAGCTTCACTGCGGCCTCACATCGTGCAAGAACTGCCAGGTTCCATCCTCGTAGGAAACGTCTACGAGCAATGTACGCGCAATGCGATGTTGTAATACAAGCATGTGCAAAGTTTAGGGTTTAGGGTTTAGGGTTTAGGGTACAGTACCAGATCGGCTACTTCTGCACGTAAACCTATGCATGTGCACAGACACACACACACACACATACCCATGCACACACACACACAGAGACACACGCACGCGCGCGCACGCACAGGCACAACTTTTTCAACGTGACAATATGCTATGTCTCCTGCATGTCGTGCTTAGCTGTTTCGTGCCGTGCTTTGCTATGTCAAGTACGTTTAAATCAGCCCAACAACACGCAAGAACCAAAGTTCAGGAGGAGCGCGATTTGAAAGCCTCAATGTACTTATTGTAATCACGACTACACTAACTGTTTTGCCAGCATAGACCCCCGAACAGTGAAACATAGTGGAACAACATCTGCCTAGCAGTCTAAGCCTATAAGCTCCAACAGCATTGACTGGTCAGCAAGCTTGCTCCCCCTCGCACCCCCACAGCCAATCAGAGTCCTCGGCTTCTTGCGCTCCTCGCTCACAGAGCACCTGCCCCAAGGAACCCAAACACACACACACACAAACACACACACACACAAACAAATAACACCAACATCCAAGGAACACACACAAGAACGCACACAAACAAACAACAACACGGCGTTCCCTTGAGAAGAGTAGCACTCATGATACAGGTTTGGAGCTCTGTGGTGCAGGGACCCACAACCCCAAACTTCGGGGTCTGACGGCCTCTGCAAAGGGGCACTCTTAGGCCATGTCTCTCTGGGTTAAGGGTTGAGGGTTTAGGGTATAGGCCGATCACAGTCCCGGGGGTCGAATACTGAGTTGCTACTATCCCTCCCAACCTTAAGCCCACAACCGGAACAAAAACTTGGCCGGACCATTCTCACAGTCACGAGGCAACTGCAACAGCCGGTGTAGGCTTTGGGACTCAATATGGATTAGCATACACGGCTCAGGGTTCCTATCGCATGCAGGCACCCAACCCAAAGCATGCAACAAAAGCATCATAAACCAACCTCAACATAAACTCCCTATATCCTACTGCACTGCAGCCTCTGTCTAACCTATGTGGCCATTCGAGTCTCCGGGGCAATCCCGTCGGAGCGCGCGCAAACCCCCTGTCCCATATTTCTGCTAAGCTGCTAAACCTAACCCTAAGGGTCCAGGAACATAGTAATTCGGCACCTGGGTTTGGGATGGTAGCAAGGTGGGTTCGTATTCTTTGGGAAGATGATTATTGGAATAATTAGACCTTTATGGTAATGCTTTATGTAGGCCATGCTCCCGAATATACTTCAATTAAACCCACTCGCTACGTGAAGCCTGCGCCGAGGTAGCGTGCAAGCGCTGCGTGCCGGGCAGTGCCTGCATGAGAGCTACAATTAGATGGGGGTGCAGTCTTTTCCCTGCACAAACTTGCTCAGCAAACCCAGTTACTGCGTGACGGAACAGAGTATAGGTACAATGTAAGGGTTATGATATCACGACATCATAGTACCTCGTTGCAGTATAACCAAGCACCAGGACATGCAGATGTGTGTGTATAAATATTATATTATATTATATTA
>CAJNDV010016947.1:47108-61016 GCA_905221635.1 Symbiodinium sp. CCMP2456 | reverse complement strand
GCTGTGCTGTGCTGCGCTGTGCTGTGCTGCGCTGGGCTGTGCTGTGCTGTGCTGTGCTGTGCTGTATCATGTTTTGTTGTGCTGTGTTATGCTATGATGTTTTATGCCAAGCTATGCTATGTTGTGTTATGACATGCTGATATGTTATGTGTATGTGTATGTGTATTTCGTGTTGTGTTGTGACACTTTATGTTTTGTGTGGCTATGTGATGTTGCATTACGTAATGCGGTGTACTGCGACGTATGTAGGAATGCATGTAATGTCTGTATGTATGCGTCTTCATTGTGTGTGTGTGTTGCGTGCGCTGCGTGCGAACATACATAGTATTCGCACACATAGCTCTCTCTGTCTCTCTCTGAATTATGTATATATATATATATATATATATGTGTGTGTGTGTGTATACACACATTCATTTAATCGTTTATTTATGTATACACATGTGTATATGCATATATATATATGTGTGTGTATATTCATGTATATTCATACATGTGTGTGTGTGTGTGTTTACCTCTGCAGGTTTGCAACAAGAAACTGGAATGACGACAAACACATGTGACATAGCTTGGGTTCAGGTGGCTTGATAATGTGCAACCAGACGGAACACAAAGATCAATAGTCAATAGCTGCTTGCGTTGTCAACGCAACCTGTCATCAAGACTTGCTTCTTCTGTTTGGTTTATCCTGCTGTTTGCGTCCGCTGGATATACCATATCATATCACCTAAGGGCTGAAAATCAAGCCAGCCCAGGGAAGATGATGCGTACTTCCGGCATCCCTGAGTACCAGAATACGAGCAGACCGAGATGAATGCTTGCAAGGATGCACAACCACTTTTTGTAAATGCTTCATCGTTCCTCCAACACATCTCCCGCCAGTTCGCTGTTTTGTCCTCCTAGAGAGGCAAAACCCATGTGCCTTACTGAATTGGCTGCGAACCTCGAAAGCATGAAGTTTTCTGGTGGAGTTCCGACTCCTAGTCCCTAAGCGTGATGTATTCACCCTCTTGCTTCAAACAACTGAGCTCTGGAACCGCCAGCAAGCACTCGCTGGCTCTCGGAAGTGTGACCGCCTTCTCAGATCACAGTGTCGGGCAGTGCAAAGGGTCCGGGCTTAAAAAGAGCCCGACAACCTAGAGAACATGAGAGGCATCCAACAGCATTCGTCGAGCTACCTGGAAGCCCTCTTCCAGCTGGGCCACAAGCCAGAGGACAGAGTCCAGCCTTTGGAGTGCTTCGGCCAGTTGAGGGTTTTAGCTTTTGTAACATGCGACTCTGTCTTCACATGCTAACCCACAGCGACTGCATGCCACCGGTCCTTAAAACTGGAGCCTTACATCGTAGCCATCGATTGGATTGCGTGGTTCCCACGGAGTGAAACCGCACCCATGCACTTTCCAAGCCAAGCCAAGCCAGGCTTTGATCTCTTCGAGCAAAAGCACGTCCGTCTCAAACCCCAACGTTACCGACACGAGCCCCAGGCTGCGCTGCGAGTGACATGTCCTCGGCGTTACGTGGTCTCTTGGCCTGGAGCCGGGGATAGACATGAGCCCACACCCCATTCTCGTCATGCGCTTTCTGCCAAGACACTCCTTTTTGGGTTAGTGCTTGTTTTGGTGCTTGGGGCTTGGAGTCACATCGCTCCTCGTAAGAGGCTACCTCCGGTATGCGGAGCAAATGTGTTCATGTGAGCTTTAGGGTCAGGATTGTCTGCACCTCAGCCGTTACACGAGAGGAACCACATGCCAAACGAAAAGGCCATAACCTTCAGCCGACGGTGTACAGTCGAACAAGACAGCACAAGTTTACAAATTAACATGGAGAGTGCATCATCCTAGGACCACAAGTCTAGCAGAGCATCGATGTGACATAGTACCTTCAACCCTGCAAGGGCAGAGACCCACGACACTCCACTGTGCCGACCCCATTAAATTAATTAACAAAAAATGCAGACTAATGAGCATGATGACTAGGACGACGATGATGATGATGATGATGAGGAGGAGGAGGACAATAATGATGATGATGATGATGATGACGATTACGATAATGATGATGATGATGATGATGATGATGATGATGATGACGATTACGATGATGATGATGATGATGAAGATGATGATGACGATGATGACGGCGGTTACGCTGGCGATGCATTGGCGGTGGCATAAGCGGTGGTTATGTCAGTGATGCTCGTGACGATGGCGACTGCTCTTCTTGTCTGCCTTTCCAGAGCCGTGCTACCTACCTGATCGTTAAGGTTCTTGCTCAGTCTTACGCTGTCAGATTGCTTCGCACGACGGACGAGCGCAAATAAGACTTGTACGGAAGCAAAAACGGTTGTTGTTAGTATGATGGCCAGAGAGCCCTTCAATGGCACTGCGTCACACCGATAGGTCGAAAGACAGATAAATAGACAGAGTGTGGCCAGCTAGCCGGTGATAACAAGAGCGGCCCTGGGGCTCCAACCTTAGGCTCGCCGGATAAGTTGCCGGCAGCCTGGGAGTGTAGCCCCGCAAGGTGCACTTCGGACAGCAGGGCCCTGCCCAGTGCATCGTATAGGCGTCGGGCCTTGCGCTTCTCCGCGGCCAGGCGAGCCAGCAAGCATGCCTGCTCCTGAGATAGGCAAGTTTGCCGGTCGGAGTCGTAATACGTTGACCACTGTTTCGCAGAAGGTCTCTTTCTCGCACTTGCAAGTTACATGAGACTCTGCAAATGAAGCTGAGGTGCCTGTGAACCACTTCCCAAACTCACAACATCCAATGTGAAAAGCTTTGAACGTTTAACATATGCTGTTATGTCGCGGCAGTCTTTGTAGCATGCAAATCGCATCGAAACCATCACACGCAATGCACGCATCTGAAGTGGCACTCGGCCATGCAACAAGCTGCAGTGAGGGACCCAGCAAGTTGTCGATTTGAACCATCTGCCAGACAAGCCTTGGCCGACATCCATTCAGGTCAAGCCGGGGCTCCGACCCACAGCAAGGCCACTGGAGCTTGCCTGGGAGCTTCGGAGGCAGGCACCTGCGCACTTAGGGTGGAAGTGGCGAAGCAAGTGGCTGCTTCCTCCTCTTACGAGCAGGGTTTGTGTTGGCACCAAAGCTCAACTACTGCACACCGTTATGCCACACATGCATTGAAAGATCTCGTAAAGATTGTGGGAGAGGCCCGGCGTCTGTCTCAGCGGACGAACCGCATGCCGGAAGTTGTCCCGCACATCACGAACCACATTGCACACCAGCGCAAACGCATGTCTGTATGGACGCATACCCACAGACGCACTCACGAAAGGGTCACTGGCGCACTGAAAGACATCCTACAAAACAAGTTTCTCACTCGCCATCCCAACTTATAACGACCGTGCTGCTGGAGACGATGGCCGTCAGAATAGCTTGACCGTCGGGCCCGTCGGCTATTGCAGCGTGTGTGCGCACCCTGGTTTTTCATGAACGAGCCTGTGCACCCAACATCGACCCCCTTGCCAATGCTGGGGACCTCCTCTTCAGCCGCCCCCTCCACGGAATTTGGCCTAAGGAGCTGGAAGCTGCCTGTCGCAGCCCTCCCAGAGATTCGTCGTTGATATTGCTGTGCGACGACATGCAATGCTTCTTATCTGTTGACAACGCTAGCACGTTTTTGGAGCAAGCAGCATCGGGAGCTTCACAGGCGCCGAGAGCACTGAGGACCCGAGCTCCTGCAACCGAACCCAGGCCGTGGCCTCAGCCGGTTAGGACAGTCAGTTACGGCACCAATCATCGCGGCAACGCAACTCTGGTTGGATGGTCACACCGAGCTCTGAGGGTGCAGCACAGCTTTGGACCACCCGGCCTGTCTTGGCGGTACAAACTGCACATTCAGCTGTTGTGAATGCCATCGGAAGGTCAGCCGCCTGAATCACTCTTCCGTCCCCCCCCTTCGTCTGCCCAACCTGCCTATTGCCAGAAGCTGCGTGTGGCTGGAGGTGAGCACGCGGCTTTGCGCAGGATCATCGCCTGTCAGCAGCCACCAGATACGACTGCCGGAACCGCCGGTGCGAAAAGCGAATGGTTACCCTATGTATCACTTTAGACTTTAGACCATGGGTGGCGCGAAAGTCGACCTTGTGTTGATTCCGCCGTTTCAGCATCTTGTGGAAAGTTGGTAAAAGCTAAAATGTGGTAGATGTGGTTCCGTTCCAATTCGTCGTGAGTCTTGGGGGTCTGCGTTTGGAAAGGAGGTGTTGATTGTTGATCAGGAAAGGGTTCTGGGGCGGGTTAAGGTGGGGCAATGGCCGAATGACAGTAAAACTGGGACGCTTGCAGAGCGGCTGGTCCATGTTTTGCTCTTCCGTCCCGGAAGTCTCTGCCTCTCCCTTTCTGCGTCTCCACCACTGATCTATCCAGACCGTTTCGATGATGTAGAGGATTGTAGAGGTCACCGTCGCTCGCTTTCTTCAGTTTGTCCTTGGTCCGTCGCCATCAACACAGGCTCGAGCCACGGGGCCTGACCGATCTTCAAGGCGCTGTCCGAGCTTACGTAGCAGCGACGTACGTTGTTGAAGGCCGCCTGGAGGCGCTGCAACAGCATGTGCGGTGGGTGTTCTTGGAGCCACAGTTGGACAACTCCTCGGATCTCCTCGGATATCTGCCTGCATAAGGTTTGTGTGGTCTGAAGTCGCCCTCGTCCTCGCCCTCAGATGTCGTGCTCGAGCCAGTGCTTCCTGATATCGCGCCTTGGTGTCTCCTTGCGGCCTCTGCAAACACAACTTGTAGTAAAGTCACAGCCTGGACATCGTCAACAGAAAGCGACTGCAAAACAACACCAAGAGATAGCTCGTCCTTCTTCTTGCGGCGACCCCAGACAATTCTTGTTCTTACGTCGGCACCGAATAAATCCAGGGTGGCTGCGTAGCTACTTGCACTTCAGCATCCTCCAGCACCGGAGAGCAAGTGCAGGGCGCCAGGCCGGGGCTTCCAAAATTCCCAGGTGCCAACTTGCAGGCAGCACGATCGCTCGGACAACCAACCATCAACGCCCTCAAGTTGTGGTGCTATGTGGGGGGGGCCATTCGTTTCAGGCACTTGGGAAGGCAAGCTGCAAGGGCACCCCATTCGCCGACAAGGCTTCCGAAACTGTCTGGAAATCTTGCATGCATCTGGGAACGTGCGCACATGTCAATGTCTGTTCAAAAGCTTGGACGCAGTGCAGCGCAAACAGGAGTTTGAAGAGCTTCGCGGAGAGGTTGCATGCGAGGCCTGGAATGCGAAGGAGTGCGGAGACCTGGGCGTAGCTTGCACTGATCTGATGACCCAGAGAGGTCTGTGGGGGCCCTTCCGAATCCAGCATGCCTTGCAACCAGCAGGGGCAGGCGTTTAGCAGGGGTCGAATCATCCTCACTGCGCAGCTCCAGTGTGGACTCAGGCAGCAGCTATGCGACCCACTGCGCGCAGAACCTGGCAGTCGCTGGAGCCACAACCACCTACCGGCCCGTACCTCCCGGAGCAGCTCGGCCAACAACAACCAGCCGCAGTCCGTGCCTGCTGGGCATGGTTTCGGTTGCCCTGTGGCGTGCGCGCAGCCTGCGACTGACCCTGAAGTCTGAACCAGATGCTTCAACATCGAGGTCTCTGACATGCTGGGTGCGGTGCCGTATCACATGAAGGGGGTTGGGGTTGATTGCATGCCGAGATCTTGTGGCAATGCTGGCAGACTTACGTGATGCAGTGAGCGAAGAAGCTTCACTGAGCGGCTCCTGACCAGCAGCCCATTCTGCGACCTCACGGCGTTGCGGGTCCAAAAGCCCAAGGTTTCCTCCCATCTGTTCTCTGGTTCAGGTTCTGCAGCTCTGCTCCGCGATCTTGACAAGTTTGGTCGGAAGTTGCTCGGGCAGGTCAAAAGCCATCCCCCGACGCACGAGGGACACTCAGGTGCGAGCGAGTTACACATGACACTCGCACACGCTCATAGCAGTTACACCTCCAAGCACCATCTTCTCCAAGCCCGGAGCCGAAAGTTTGAGCGCCGCCCCTTCGGCCGAGACCACCGGCGCCTGGCTGCAGGTGCAACATGGGGATGAATGGATGAGCGGGATGAGCGGTGAAGTGCTTCGTAAACATGAAATATCACGAGTTGGCCCAGAGCTCCGCACTGAAACTCTGGAGCTTCACTTCCGATATTGACAGTGAAGCCGCCGGCCCTTCGGCCCCTCCACATCCCGTCGACCTTTCATCCAGAGCTGGAGCATGCAAGCAGGTGTGCCTGTAAAGCAGCCTCCACACACCCGGCGGCCTGGAAACACTCGCAGTCGGGGACAAAAAGCTGCTTTTCGGGAAGAAGTTCGTGTAGCAAGTGCAGGAGCCTCCAGAAAGACTGGGAGGCTTCCAAGCTCTTTGGATCCAGCGAAGCTCATGATCCATGGCCTGGGAAGTGCATGGCAGAAACATGCTATCCTGATCGCTTCGATTGTCGTTGCATGTGCTCGATGAGCATGCGATGAAAAACCAAGCTACAGAGATATTGTCGTACTGCAGAGCGCCAGGCAACAATACTCTAAAGTCTCTAGATTCTCAAAGTCTCTCAGGCCAAACAGCAGAAGCCATGCAACCTGAGGGGTGCTCAGGACATTTCGCCTTGCCATTGTATGCCTTGCAAGGAGTGCTTCGGGTTTAAAGAGAAAGCCGCGATAAGCAGGATGGCTTAGGTGATGCGATGCTCGAGAAGTAGCGCGCTGCATTCTCAGCTCTGTCAAGGCTTGTTGGTTTCGTGCCCTTGCAGGTGCAGGTGGCTGACAAACTCTCTAAGCAAAGGTTTCAGACAGAACCTCTGCATCTGCTCTAACTTAGCTTTGTAGAAGTCGAAGGCGATATCTTCACAAGGAGGCAGGACAGGGTGTAAACAAGCTAGCAGGAAGAATGCTGTGGCGTGCTGATTTCCTTCTGATATTGGAAAAACATAAAATACATACACACTTGTCTGCTGCCCCACACTCTGCTCGATTAAGCAAGTGATTGTGGACTCATCAATTGGAAGTGCTGAATCGTGAGATTGAAGCTTTCCGTGCCTGCGAAACAGCCTACCAAGCTGCTTTCTCTCACTCTCTTTTGGGAGAGGCTGTCAGAAACCTGCCTCGACATCTTGTCAGCTGCCGTGAATGTTCCTCGTGACAAAGCGATGATGATGCAAAGAAATGTAAGGGCTCAAGGATGGCTTCTGAAGTGCTATCTTGTCGATACAGTATCGGATGCCGTTCTTGGAACCTCAACGGCCTGTCTCAACGAGAACGAGAATCGGCCATTGGCCTATCGGATGCTGTGCCGGCCTGACTTCACAGCCAGACCTCGTCGAAGGACCCGGAGGTACCACAGACGTGCCTGCAAGTATGCGGCAAACAAAGTCCTGTTGCACTTCTGCCCGTTTGAGTTTGTGTACATGCAACGCATCCAAGAATTCTCAGGTAAACCTCTGCACTTCTCAGGCAAACAAAAACGGCACCAGAGTTCTTAGCAAGTCTTTCGAAAGTCTTCTATGGAAACCCTTCACATCTGGGAGAACCTCCTGACTGCTCTCCACATCTCCAGACAACCTCACAGCACAGCCGCAGAAGACTGTCAACCAAGCGGTCTGAATCGGACTGAATCTAAGCCTAACCACAGGAAGTCAGGAATCATGCTGTCATCTCCTTTTCGAGAAGGATTACAGCCGCCGACTACAGACATGTTGTGAATTTCAGATTCAGCCCACAAATTTGTCAGGTGGTTGAATGTTCATTCTGCTCTCCCTGCTCAAGGCTCAGGAGCACGCATGAGCTTGGAGAACAAGGGAATGTCCTTGCAAACGGAAAAGACCCGTGTCAGTTGCACAGTTTGCAAGCAGGATGTGGGTACTGAACCAAACTCTACCAGGATCCACAGCGAAGGGTCCGAAAGGTTGCAGCATGCTCCAACCTGCATCAAGAATCCAAAAGAGTATTGAAAGTTCAGCTGTGCCTATTGCAGTTGTTGGATCACTGACTTGGCTCCGAATCAAGCCTGTATCTCATGACACTGTCAAGGAGTCAAGCATTGAATATGGCATCCTGTCAGCCGGCACTGCGGCATTCTTTAATCTGCCTTGAGCTGATAAATATCCTACGAACAACTCCTGTTGAGCATCTATCATGTTCATGCCCGGGACGCTTAGAAACTCGAGCCTGTCCTCAAAGTCTGCGGCTGGTCGACCGAGCAAGAACCTAGATCAAGGCAGCAATCCTGTAATCAAGCGCATCAAGCCATGTGGGGTGCGGATTACAGCATGATAGATCATAATAGCAGCACTTCCGATGCTGACATGACGACAAAACATTGGGACTTAAGACCATGAAGTGATTGACTCACCAGCAGTAATGATTGGCATGGTCGCAACCTCGTGAGATTGCATCCGCATCCCGCATTTTAAAGCATCCTCGCCACTCGACTCTACTCATCGTCTGATTCCAAGTCGAGCTCTCCATAGAGAGGACAAGACCCCTGAAGAATGGCAGACCAGTCTGGTGGCACTTCGCCATAAAACACCGCGTTCTGCAGAGCCGGGCAATGGCAAGCCAGCGCGCGCACGATTCGGCCATCCGGATCTGCTTCCTGGGGCTCGGGCGAAGGCTTGGAAAGGCAGCGACGGCAGAGTTACAACGACTGGCAACGGAACATGGTGTTTCAGGTTGCATCAAAGCCACGACCCAGGACATCTCCGTCGTGTTAGCAGCGCAAAGGTAGCGCAGGTGCGGCCATCCAACCACTGCAGTGGCCAGTGTCGTAGCGGGATCTTGCAAGAGACGATCGTAGAGATCCTCGGCTGCACAAAGAGTGGGGACGGTTCTCATGCGGCCTACGGCCCACTAGTAGCCTGTACATTACGCGTCTATTGCATCAGGACGTCCAGGTGTTCCAGCTTGCTACAATGGCGGCCAAGCGCGAGGACGCCCTCATCGATCGGAGTTTTCTGAAAGCCGTCTTCGTCGGCATTCAACATAACAATCTTCAGGGAAGGGCATCTCTCGGCCACTGTTGCCAATGTGCCTGCATCAATCTGCTCGTAGTAGTTGATGTCCAGCCGCACAAGGTTGACACAGCAGCTGGGAACCTGCACGAGCGCATCCAAGATAGGATGATCTGCGCTGTGGGCCCTGAGAGGCCCCAGCTGATGCAAGCGGGACCCTACTGCTTCAAGAATGCTCGGTTCAACTCCAGCGACGACAAGGGAAACATTTGTTGCTGATGAGCTCGAAAAGTTCTCTGAGAGCTCTGTTGTGTTCTCACAGAGATCCAATGCGAACTCTATGTCATCCTCGTCGTGGTCGTCGTCATCGACCCAGCCGAACTCGAGATACAGCGTCTCTACTTTAAGGCAACACATCGCTTTCATCAATTCTGCCTCCGAGGATATCAACTCCAGACGGACAGACCTCAAAGACGGGAGCTGTGCCATGTTCGAGATAACCTCGGGGGATGAGACACCGGAAAATTCCAAGTGTGTCACGTTCTGGCAACGAGTCAGAAGCTCGAGCAACTGGGGGGGTTCCGGCTCTGTGCGGTAGCCGTACACCACTTCAACGAGAGGGCAGTGCTGGGCCAAGCTCTGAAGTGTGTTGGACAAAAAAGAAGCTTGGTTATTCCAAGCGAAGTCAACTAGCTTGAGCTGCGGACAGAGCATCAGCACATCGGCCAGTAACTTTGGATTTGTCATGATGCCCTCGAGATCTCCAATCACAAGCTCTTCCAAAGAGCCTTCGGCTATGCCACCGACACGGGGCAATGAAGAGCAGTCCTCACAGTGAGAGTAGCCAATGTCTAGCACCTTGAGGCTAAGTCCCCGGTCGCAAAGGGAATTCAGTGCAGATCTATTAATGATGTTCCGGCTTGCACGTAGCTCCTTCAGAGTTGCTGGCACTTTTGCAAAAATCCTCTGAATGAGGTCTGCTTTTAAGGCGCACTGGCGAATATCCAACACCTGTAGTGATGGAGTGATGCATTGCGCCAACCCATCGAAGTCCCGGTCAATCTTGTACATTCCAGAGCAATCAAGCAAGTCGCAACGGCCCGTGGAATCGTCGCTGCACTTCGGAAGGCTCGGGGGGCGCCTTGGCAGGACCTCTGCTTTGTCATTTCCTTGCTCTGGCAGGGGCGATGCCGAAGCCCAGAGTGTCTCCACCACGTCCCCATCGTTAAGCGAAGTTTCTGAGAGCTTCTGGCCCGGTGGCAGCCACGAACTCTCCCAAAGAAGACGAGCATACACGGATTCCGAGGGCTTCACTAATGCTTTCAAGCCAAAAGCCACATCATCAATACGCACGTGGTGCTCAAATTCTAGAGGTCCGACTGAGCGACCATCCGCGAAGCGAAATGATAACTGCATTGCGTCGGCCAGTGCTTAGCATTAACCAAGGACCGGTAGGCCTTAAGGAAGGTTCAATGTCCATCTCAGCAAGGATAGTCTGTCGAAGCATAGGCAACATCTGAGGTTCTTGAAACCAGCATGCTTGAGATGCTCGGCCGCTCCGCGAAAAAAATATCCGCATGACGTGCTTAGTGTCAAGTGTCATGTTGCAGGCTACTTCAGGTCAACCAAATCTTCGGAACGCCTGCTGCAATGTTGACGTGCAGTTTGTACAGTACTTGTAGTGGTAGGTAGTGGTAGTTCACGCCCACGGCCTATGCATCGGCATGAGTTTGAGGCCGTCCAACCCACGCAAACAAAATCCAACAAAGAGCCCAGAATTTCTGGGTCCAGGGCTTTGCCACAGTGCGGTACAGCGCATGTTGAGGCTGAGTGAGAATAGGCCTGGGCAGGGTGAAAGCAGAGTCCAAAAAGTGCGACCGCAACTTGATCAGGCTAGGTGGCGGTAAATTCGCACATCTCCAATGTAAGTCTTATAGCACCTCCTGCTCGCTTGATAGCCACACGCTTGCCTATCGCCAATTCCACGTGCATCCATGTGCTTGAGCCGAGCCCACATTTGAGACTTTCTCGGAGCGCTTCCGGAAGAGCACGCAGTCATGAAGCTGACTTCCGCACTCAATTATCTTCCGGGCCCCTGACGTGCAGGCTGCCAAGAAGGAAGCATTCAGACGTGGAACGGGGCCTGGGATGCCATCCTCGCAAGCAAGGGCTACCGGCTACGGCCACAATCGACAGTGTCTACAGCTGTTTTCACGTTTGGCTGCTATCCCGGATGTGCAAAGATAGTTCCCGAGCTTCAACATTCACAAGGGATGGGCTCCAGGATGGCAAAACGCAACGGCCAACCGAGTTCCAACATCTGAAATCCTGAAGCCCGAACCTTTCGAAGGCAATGCAACACATTGCAACATCTTTACGTTCAGAGGGGTGTCCGTGGCCGATCACATATGGCGCCCGCACACAAACAGTCCCAGGATACGACGAAGTTCTCGGCCCCGGCTTGCTTTGATGAATGAATCCTACCACTTGAGATTGAGATTAGTTGGGCATCTGATACCCCGACAAGAAAACAACATGGCCTTGATAAAGTTTAGCCTCCAAAAGCCAAGGAACTACGCCAAAAGGGCGATGAAGAAACAAGATTCGAGAGAGCGTGATGGTCAATGCATGGGCCTTCTCAGGAGGACCGACAGCATCCCGCACGTAGTAGAGAAGGCGAGCCTGGGCGGACACACTCAGCCTGCAGCTGGCCAGTGCAGTTTGTGCAAGCTTCTGCACAAAATGTCAGAATGGCTATCCCGATGTATCGCGGAGGTGCAGATTGCGATCTATGGTTTGCGTCTGGTGCGACCTAGGCTGCAGGCAAGCTCTGGAAGCTCGCGGAATGGCAGCCGCTCGCGGGATGCCTTCAGACCCGTGAACACCGAAAACAGGACGCTTGGAGCTCTTCCATCGTTGGATTTAGGCTTCAGCTCGACATGGCTGTGTGTTTCAAGCGCAAGTCTTGCGGCTGACGGGAACACGGGAGGTGTGTGGGCGACACCTTGTCTGCATCTCGAAAACGTTCCGAAGCCAGAGAATGGGGGTTGGATCCTTCAGCGGAGCCTTCTCCACCTCTTCCAGGCTGATGTTCCAGGTTTGGGCCATGGCCGTGACAACGGACAAGGCCTTGACACAGCTTGGCCGCCGCCGAGTGGGTTCCGAGTATTGCTGAGCATCAGCACCGCACACCAAACTGCAAGATACTCATGTGATAAAGCCAACAACAGATATGGTCTGTTGGCTTTTCAAGGCGCTTGGGTGCTACGTGGGATTCCGGATGTGAAAACACAAAGAGTCTGTCCAGCCTTTGATGAAGCTCTGTCTTTGGGCGGTGCCTCTACCTGAAGTTACATCTAAACGAGGAACCGCGGTGCACAAAGCCGGCCTCAAAAGCGCAGGCACGGAGGAGGGTGTCGCAGCCTTCGGCAAATGAAAGGAAGCACAGCACTCCCGACAGCCCGGAACTGCTTGAAGCCCCTCGCACCGAGCCCCCGGACATGCGAGGCCCAGCAAAAGCCTGGGTACCGAAGCTCCGGCTGTATGGAGGAGGAGGAGGAGGAGGACTTCTTGCTGTTTGAGCTGCTTTATGTGTTGTTTCGTGCTGCTTTGCGGGGCTTGCGCCCCAAGCGCCAGTGAACCCTCGACTGGATTCTAAGGATGCTGCTTAAGTCTGAAGGGTGGGCAGAAGATTCGCTTACCCCAAAGCCGTTGCCGCAAAGAGCTGAGAGCTCCGGGACACAGTTTGGGCAGTGCGCAAGCTTCGGCCCGGTAACATCTGTCCACCCCAGCGTCGCCCGGAAAAACATCAAAGTCTACGACCCCCCCGAAACGAAAAGAGGCCTTGTGAGTCCTCAAGCCATTGGAGCCCAGACACAGCTCCAGCGCTCCTCCGCACATCAGCGCGCCCAGCGCGGGGCCCCAGGTTGCCTTGGAGTTGGCTCCGCCTTGCGATCAAGTCAGGTCAGGTGGGAGGAAACTCGGAGAGCTCTCCGAGGTCCGAGCTCTGCATGAAGGCCGCACGCAGCTGGCCAGCAAAGAAGGGGAGGAGGTATGCAATGTCGTACGGCTCCGACTCTGCCTCCTTCAGCCTCTCCTCGCAAGATCCCAGAAAGTCTCTGTTTGGGAGGATGTGGAGTGAGCCAGCAGCAGTCCTGCCGGGCATCTGGCACATCGGCGCCGAGGCGAGGCAAAGGGTCGATGGAAGAACGGTCGAAGCTGAAGTTTTCAGTCGTGGCCCTGAGCCTGAGGTGTCAGCTGCGCAGGACGCGTGAAGCGGGCTGCCCCGAACGTAGACCAAAAACACCTGTATCTGCTGATTTGTTGGGTGACCTGGAGCTTCCTGCTGCCTTGAAAGCCTGGAAAAGCTTGGTTGCATAACAGCCTTTGCGCAAGCCGAGGCAGTGGCCTCCTCGCGTCCAGGTCCCAGCCCCACACAGGCACCCAGGACTCCAACTTGCCGACCCAGGCTCGGAATGCCCAGAGCTCCTGTTCGGGAGCCTCAGGCACCTCCAGGGGAGTGGCTGCCTCTGAATTCCATAGCGACCATCTGTAAAGAACGACCGGTCATGGATCAAAATTCAAGCATGCCTGAATGGAGACGGAGGCGTCCTCGGCCGCCCAAGCCACGAGCAGCTGCCGCCGAAGGAGATCCCCTCTACAGCACTTATGTGGTCAGAGTGGATGGCGGCAACGACCCTCTTAAGCAGAGAGCAAACACCGTCTCTTGCAGTCGCCTCGAGAGCGGGAGGCGCCGTAGCTGGTCTGCACACATTGCACGAAGTCCTGGTGGGTTCTCACACACCAAGGCTTGCATGAATCGTCTTTGAGCATGCAGGCACCACAGCTCAGCGTTGCTCCATTCGGCTTGTAAAGTGGGCTGTTCCGTCTTGGCATGGGGTGCGTCCCTCTGAATCGCACCCTGCTCTCTGGGTCGACTTGATTCCTGTTGTTT
>CAJNDV010016947.1:28028-41653 GCA_905221635.1 Symbiodinium sp. CCMP2456 | reverse complement strand
AGCCCCACTCAAAGCCTTTGTAGAAGCCTTGAGGCCGTGCGGGCTGGCAGCCCGCAACGACTCAGAGCCTTTGTCGAAGCCTTGCGGGCTGGCAACCCGCAGCGACTCAGAGCCTTTGTAGAAGCCTTGAGGCCGTGCGAACAGCCCGCAGCGACTCAGAGCCTTTGTCGAAGCCATGAGGCCGTGCGGGCTGGCAGCCCGCAGCGACTCAGAGCCTTTCTAGAAGCCTTGAGGCCGCGCAGGCCGCGTGCCTACGCGCGCCGGTCACTTAGTCCGGTAAAAGGCTCCGATGCCGCAACTACTAAATTCCCTCCCGAGACGAACTCTATGATAACCGCCCCCGGGCCTCATCATTCACTCAGGCTGGGACATGCTCCGTGCCCCCTTCTGTGGCTGGTGCCCACGAGACGGTAAAACGACTGACAAATTTACTTAACAGAGACGCACCTCTTGAAAGTATCAATTTAGCAAACGATGCGGAGCTTCCCAAAGCTACCCCTCCTCTTTCGGAAGCGGCAGCAGCTCTGAAGGCGAGGGCGGTGCCTTCCGCTCCCAGGCTGTACGATATGCGACTCAGCGATGAAACGAAGGTTGGGATCTGCTAAAGCGACACTCGGGCGGCGCTGACGATTCGCAGAGTTTGGCCGAGGAGGGGCGGCGGCCGCTCGAGCCTCCTCCATCCAGGCTACTGGTTCGAGCCTGGCCGGCAATGAATCGGAGTGTGTGGAGGCCCGGACCAGTACTGCAGAGCCGCGGCAGTGAAGAAGCCCTCCACAAAAACATGCCTGCTTCACGGGGCCAAGGCTGCTGCCAAACGTAGCATCTCGGCAGAAGGCTAGCTGGCTGTCTTGGGCATGTGGGGTTGAGAGAATTGGAAGAACCCAGTGTCTAGTTGAAACGGGGCGCTGTCGGTTGAAGTACCTCAAAGCCTCAGGCAGCCTCTGGACTCCGAGTAGGGTGCAGTCAGAACCATTCTCTGCAAGGCACGATTGCCGGGGATCCCGTGCGCCAGGATAGCTGGGAAGCCACTGCCTCCTTGAGCTTTGGGTTCAGGTGACCTCAGATTCCATGGCAGTGCAGTCACAGGACGTTGACCGCTTGCGATTGTGGGTCCGACGCTGTCACGAAACTCGCTTTCACTGCTTCAGTGTTCAGGCTTCGCGACTTCCTGCTCAACTCCCCTCCCAGGGACTTGACTGATAGCCACTCGAAAAGACAGGGAGCAGCTCGGTGTTTCACTACGGTGCACCTGGGTTTGATTCTGCATGTAGGGAAAAAGGCATGGATGGGGTGTGGGATGGAAAAGCTCTGGTTAGGTTTGGGGTGATGGAGCCTGCCGACCGTACTTCTGTGTCTCACTGCACTTGCAAGTCAAGAACTGCCTGCATGGACACTGTAACTTGCGATTTTAAGGCATCCGCACAGCCGCTCAAGCAGCAGTGCCACACCAGAGGTTAGGCCTGGATGAGAGGGTTGGACGGAGCTCCAACCGCAAGGGCCCAAGCAACAGTTAAGGGCAGCAATAGCTCATTATTGCGTATCCCGCGCATCTGCACTTGATGCATACCTTGCATGTTTCAGCGGAAGAATGTGAATTTTGGCGCTAGCATGCTGTCTCCTGAGACCAAGGCTGACATCAGGAGGAGTGAACTGTGTTGGCCTCCACAAGCCACGGAGCAATGTCAAGTGTCGGAAGGCAGTTATGATTAGTGTGCCATGTGGCTGGTGCAAGATTTTTGTCAGTGGAACCCACGGCCCTTCCTAGGACTGGACATCGATGTTAAACAGGGGCTGCGGGGTACTCGCAGTGCTGGTCTACTCAGACTGGTGCAAGATATCCTCCATCAACAGTAGGACTGGTTGAAGAAGCACGATGGCAAAACCGACACGTGCTACTGTTTCAAGTACTACCAGTGATTCCCAGTGAAGCAGAAGAACAGAGAAGGGCATCCCTCCTCAACAGAGAGCCTACGTCAGAGGCCCTGGCTTCTCCATCAAGGCCAAACGAAGGAGGGACTCCGAGTCACAGCTCAGCACCTGGAACCCAGCCGACCGGGAAAGAACCTGCCTATGCTGTTCTTATATTCTCGCGGGTGCAAAACATCAGAAGAAAACAAAAACACCAGACCAGGGCCGACGACTCCAAGCCGTGGCCTTGAAAAGAATGGGAAAGTCTTGAGGCTTGTAGGGATCCCTCCCTGGGAAGTTTGTCTGTTTGTCTCGTAAAGTAATTCGTTGAATCGCTGCTTCGGATCTGCAACAGATCGCCTGCACTGGCGCTGACTTCGGCTGGTGCCAAGGCTAGTAAACACAGGTGCAAGACATTCGCTTTGGACAAGTGAGCTTCAAACTGACACGCCTACTTCACGACTGCTCCTGGGTATCGGATCATCGTCCCTTGCAATCGACCCCGAAATCGAACCAGGAGCTCTCTTGATCCTGGCCATGAAGGCTCCCCAAGAACCTGTCCAGCAGGGCCTTGTTGAAGGCAGCCGCCGCCGCAGCATCGGATCTTGATGCCAGGGTGCACAGTACCTTCGACCTTTCCAAAATATCACCAGTACGCAATCAAGTATCATCATCACCGTCATCATCATGATCATAATCATCATCAGCGGCAGCAGCATCATCAACATCTTCGTCATCACGACACCATCATCAAAACAATCATCAGCAACAACAACATCATCAACCTCACCAGCATCACACTGGTCGTCATCATCACGGTCAGTAGGAGAGCATCATCCTCATCACCACCACCATCATCCACAACATCGTAGTCGTTGTCGTCATCCTGCAGTCCCACTGTCGCTAACCAGAGGTATCTTCTGTGTCGTGTTCATACTTCTCACCACCCTCGTCGTCACCGTGTACATGAAGGTCTAAGCAAGATGTTGAAGATGACGAACGTGACACAGTCCATATGATGCTCGTTACGATGATGATGCATTCCACTAGATGGTATCGGCGACGAAGAAGAACATGATGATGGGTATGCAGGATCAGGATGGTGATGAGGAAAGGCATGAAAAGGATGGTGGCGGAGGCGGTGGATGATGGTGATGTTGGTGGTCGTCAACATCATCATCCTCAACATCATCATCACCATCATCATCATCATCATCATCATGATCATGGTGATGGTGATGGTAGTGATGGTGATGGTGATGCTGATGTTGACGGCGAGGGCGAGGGTGACGACAACGGTGATCATCCAGGTGCTGGATGGAGCCAGTCCCAGTGGTGCAGCTGGCGACAGCGCACAGGCTATTCTGCGGCTGGTTCTTGCCACAGTCAACAACAACAAATGCGAATTGAGAAGCGAACGACGACTATCTGATCGCAATGACCATCGGAAGAAGAATACTAGTTCGACGGACATGGCCTTGCGGTCTGTGACGGCTTCGTGGTTGCTGCCAGCTATTGCTCTAGGACTAGGACCTTGAGATTGTATCGAAGACACGCGCCAGTCGCTGACAATGTTCTCGAACACCACCAGCAGTAAGTTGCATAGAAGAAAAGCCAGTCAACCGGAACTCACTTACTATGACTCCCCATACAAACACTGCGTGAACAGACCACAGCTTACTGCAGCGCAAAAAGCAAGCAGCCTCTGCTGTGAATCCAGCTGAAAGAAAGGTTGAAGAGCCATATCCTGCATCGGGTTTGTGGCATGGAGGAATCTGGGCCATAGGCAAGTAATACAGTATACACCTCCTGGGAGGGTGACTGAACAACCGTGCAAAAGGGCTTAAGGCGAGCATCTCACTCTGCAAATTGCGCGAGGCATGCAAATGCTGATCACCATGATACAACAGCTGCGGAAAGGGACCTTGCACAAATCGTTGAGGGCATCGGTCACTGCGGCATCGCCTCCGAGCCCCTGACCAGATAGGTTGAAGACGTTTTAAGACATGCCGAGTCCAGTCTCCGATGGACAGAGCACGTCCCTGCCTCAATTCCGTTCACCTCCGTCGCCTCCTCACGTTTCCGTTTCCTCGAATCGTTGCGGCCGAGATCACCCCTCCAAGTGGATAAAACAGTCGAGGACAGTCAGGTACACCGGACACCCGTTTGCAACTGACACGATGAGCACGACCCTGAGATCTCTGCTGGGATTTCTGCACGCCTTCCAGCTTCTCCAACAGGCTCCTTGGCAATACTCACAACAGTTCATGCATCTGCGAGGCAGGTTTAAAGAAAGATAAATACCAACGCCCTATGCACCTGAGTTCGACGGAGACGCTCGAAAGACTTCTGAACCCTAAACTCCTAGTCCGACACTCCACTGCCCCTCTTTGCTTCAGTCCAAGGGGCTGCCGGATGCTCTCGGCACCCTCAGGATCTCCTCACGCTCGGGGCGTGGGAAACCGCAGACTAACCAATGGGTGAAAGCTCTAAAATGAAAGAATTTGCTGCAGACAGGCTCTTCTCCCCAAGTCCACTTGCTGCATCATGTTCCCTGTGCTGCACGAGTCGAGTCGAAGAGCTGACAGGAGAATACTTGCAAACTTGGGTCTAGTTGACAGACCCCCAACTATGCCACGTTTCGGTGGTGTGACAACCGGACAAGTTTGACAGTCTTGAGCTTCAAAGCGAAACCGGTGTGCTACCGTGACGTGGGCTGGTGGGCTTTTACCAGTCTGTACCCACAGCATATTGAGTCTGCCTTGAGATGCAACGGCTGCATCCTCTTTGGGCCTTACAGCACGCGGGCTGACTCAACAGCTTGAATTTACATTTCCAATCCTCATCAATGCAAGCGGCAGCTGGGCGGAAAGTGGAGACTTCCCCCTATGCTGATGCTGAGGTGGGCGCTGAGTTTCTCCCACCGAAACCTGACGAGTGCTTTCGAATGGGGGCTTCAGTTTTCGAGCAGATTCACTTAAAATGCCAAGGTTCGTATCAACTGTCCTAGACATGGTCATCACAACTGGTGCCGTACTTTGCCGAAGCTGATAAAGGAAGAAAGTTGACCGGAGGAAGTAGCTGGACTCCAAATTCAGAAAATGATAACCTAACACCACGCAGCCGTCTCATAGCCGGGCAGCCGTACCAGCAATCCACTCCCCAGCACCTCGAACGAGGGCTGCCAGGGGCTGCGCGGTAGTGGGGAGCTGCCTTCAGCCACTCAGAACGCGACATGACACAACCAAAACATGCCCGGACGACAGGTGCAATGATACAACATGAAGCATTTGTGCGGTACAGTGCCGTCGCGCGTGGTGCGGTGTGGCTCGAGGCCTAGTCAGCTTGATATAACGGTGGAACTGGTATGTTGGGGAAGGCTCACACGCATACACACTACCACGCAGCACGCACAAACCAAACATCCCGGATCCGGAAGAGGAGGGGAGTTCAAGAATGGAAAGGTGAGGGTCCGACATGGCAAGCTGCACCAGGGACTGCTTTGTCATCTTCGCACAGACAATCGCCATGTTCCGACCTTTACAAAATGTCACAGCAGCCCATTCCTAGATGTTCATGGTGCTAAGCAACAGCATACAATCAGAGAAGCACTGCTCGCTTGCTGTGCGAGGGGCGGTCGTCAATCGCGACGTTGCTCGGCAGGCCGAGGCCCTGCCTGGGCTTGGATCACCGCTTCGCTTCGGAAGTGCTTTGGGCTCTTGAATTGTAGGCTTGGGCAGGGGCAGCTGCAAGTGTTTCAGTGGACCAGGGGTTCTCAAAGAAGTTCACCTCTTTCTTGTCTTACCGTCTCCGCATTTCGGATCGGACATGTTTGAGCTTGATTACACCTGTTGGACGTTGGACACGCACAAAGACCCGAATGCCGGTCTTTGCTTTGCCAAGTGGCGGGTCGCGCCGTGCCAATTGCCGCACCAGAGCGAGAAGCAGCAAGGAGTCATATGCCTTCTCCTCCGATGAGGCCCATCGTTTCTCGGAACACAGGATTGGCTTGCAGCTGGTTCAGTTGGGTATGGACCGACTAGGTTGGCTGACCTCGGATACCTCATGACTTCAACTTCAACCCCACATGCAGTCGACCGATGGAACCGCAAAACCCGGTGCCTCGATCTCTGAAAGGAAGAACCCGGGCCGCAGCAGCACTGATTGCAGAGCCTGGCACAAAAACTCTTCAAACTGAGACACCCTTCCGCAAAAAAACTGTGGTGATTCTGGCAAGTTCCTCTATGAGCACTTCAGCCCACTGCAAGGCAACAACATCGGAGCCACAATGGACATTGACGAGCTTAGGTTGAAGGAGTTTCATCTGATGATCTCGTTGGCACCAGAGCTCGAAGTTCTGCTACAACAGGTCTACGTCCCAAAGGCTGGCTTCAAAATAGGCTCTCAGCGATGCAGCCATTGAGGCTGCATCACTGCGTTTGCAGCTCTGCTGCAGAAACCCACGAGTTCGGACAAGCCTAGGCAGGGCCAAGAGTGACTTCTGACATGCCCAGAAGGCAGCATTAACTCTGGCAGGCAAGCCTGGCAGAAGAAGCCAACACTCTGCGGCCATTTCTTCGTAGCCGCAAGAAGCTTGTGCAGCTCAACCTGATGCTCATGGCCTGAGGAATCAATGTTGCTGAAGATCTCAGAAGTACGAACTCAGTTTCATTGAAGCTGTGTTTCAGGGTCAGCTGTTTGCAAATGCAACACCCGCTGAACTCCATCACGGGAAACAAAGACAGCACTTCACCCCAGAGGACTGACTAATCAAATCAATCAAGTCTGTTGAAGAGAAGACCTTGCGGTTCGTATACACGAACAGCGCAGCCGAGAATGGGGAGAACGACACTTGCCAGGGAACTCAGATCTATCAACAAGCCTTCCTTCAGCCCCTGGCCACAGACTTTGCGTCCCCCGATGAAACGAACCAGCTGCCTCTGTAGGCGTCAGCACGAGCGGGTATAAGTTCCAGATCAATACACCATAACACCATCTGACACCTGATAACAAGGCTTCTGCCTTCGATCTCACTATACAATACTCAGGACATGCCAGTAAGACAGGATTCGACATGTCACTAAGAGCCAATACAGTAACATGTGCAGGCTGCGTGGTGAGCCAGGACATGTGTACGCTTTCTCCACCACATCCATGGCAGCCCACTGTCTTGGCAGACGTGGCAAAAGATACTCCCCGAGCATCTGAGCCGGCGTGCTCTGTGCAGTCGCTGCAGAGCTCGTCATCCGATGAAGCAGACCGAAGTTGGAGAAGGGTCTGTCAGGGTGGAAAGTAATGCAGCTAAGACATCCACGAAAACCTGCGGCCTCCAGCCACGCTCGCTGCGATTTCGAAAGCTGCAGCGACAGAGACCTTGCCTGCCTGGGTGCAGACAAATGCTCTGCGTGCATCAACTCGGCAAGTCCAGATTTGGGGCTTTGGACCATCTCCGTAGCAGCCTGTAGGCGCCAAAAATCCAAAGGACGCTTCGCGCGCACCGATTGGAGTGCCCAGGTTGGCTAGAAAGGAGAGCTACTGGATGCAAAAGAAGCAAGCCTGAAACAAGTACCAAATACACTAAAAGCAAGGTTCTGCGCTCTGCATTGCATCAAGTGGCTGGACAATGCAGCCGCGGAGAAGGCAAAGGAGGTAGCAAAGCGATGCAAAGCGGAAAACCCGAGGACTCGACATGGCAGCGCCAACACATTGGACGCAGGCTCGAAGCCTCTCGGCGGAGACTGGCGGGCCTGTAAGCGGAACCACTGGCAAGGACACGATACCGCGAATGTCCTATGGCTCCTATATGCTCCTATGGCCTGTGGATATACACAGCAACCTCAGACTTGCTTGCACATGGTGCCAGGTACCACCTTGCCCAGAAAGCAGCGGCGATGCAACGGCCGAGAGGAGTTTAGACCTTGTTGGACTGGGCACTGTTAAAGTCTAGGACTGACCGGACGAGGGGAGGAGAAATGCAAGTGCAGGACGGAATCAAACCACGAACTTATCACGAGGACGAGTGAACCTTACAAGGCTAGGCTGTAGATTTGGACAAGTTTGACTTGTCCGTTCCTCGTTTCATCGTACGGCTTACAGCCCTGTGCATGTGCAAGACACGACGTCATCTTAGTCATTCCATCCAAAAACTCTAGAGCAGCCCTTGACTGAGGCTGAAAAATATTCCTATCTCCTGCAAACATTTGCGGCAAGAACAACGCGACGATGTCGCTACATGCAACGTGGTGCTGAGGATGGCACCAATCAAACTTGACATCTGCTGCGCTTTGCGGAAGAACCTCAATGTACCTTCCGAGAACCACTTGTGCACGGCTAGCGGCTTGCGTTGTAGGCCCAGCTCAACATAGAGTAGCTAAGTTTGAGCAACGCGCTAAAAGAACCCAAATCGCCAGTTCGTGCCTGTCTTTGCATCCCATCTTCGTGACTTTAGTGACTTCGGTGCACATGCGAGTTTGGCGAAAACTCTGTGTCCCAAGCCCAGGCAACTACGCAAGCCATAGCCGCGCCGGAGCCCCTCGTCCAAATGACCCGGCCTCTGTGCATTCTTGCACCATGTGGTGAATATGGTATGGCTCGCCAAGGGACCTGGCTGAAAGAAGCAATTCTTTCAACTCGCTGTTGCACTTCGCGTTGGCTGAACGGCACGTGAAGTCGAAATGCAGGCCTGTGAGGCTATGACTATGACCGGTCTGCTAGACAAATGAGCGCCAAATCCAATGTGCTGGAAACTGCTTTTCCTACGGATAAGCCCATGAAGCTCCAAAGCTTCCACCAAGTGCACCCTTGGTGACAACTTGACGGATTGCATGCTCCAATCTGTGCAGTCTGCAAGCATTCCATCAAGGCCTGGCAAGCCAAGCAGTGTCACCACGTCTTCCTCCAACACCTGCCATGCAGACACAGGTCACTTGCGCCGGCCTTGCACTAAGCGCAGATGGTGAACATCCATGGGACAACCCCAGCACATAACAGCGGACAATACGGAATGCATCGGATTCAATGCATGAGCCTCGGAGACGGCTTCGCCACCCTTCTGCCTGCCACAGAAAGCTTCAAATACGCGGATATACATATACATGGAGAGACAGCGCGGGAAGAAAACTTCATTTAGCACAGCGAATGCCGTCAGTATCACTGTTGGTTCTTACACCATTGCTATCCTGGTGCAGCCCACGGCTATTGATTGCTGCGATAGAGTATGATGTGACACACCGTCCAGATCATGATGAGAATCCCTGCGTTGATATCAACACCAATGAGCAGAAACGCATGCCGCTTGTCGATGATTCTCCGAACAGTTTGATTGGCCACATGACATGAGGACACATGCATGGCGCACACTGGGTGCGCATTGAAAGGGAAGGCCGATATTCAAGCACCCACCTGAAACACCCTCGAAAGACAAACTGCGAAAAACCATGCGTCGCGGTGCATCTCAGCCACCCTCAAAACAGCTCGACTCGCCCAACAATAAAAACCGCTGTGCAACCAACGATGATCTAGATCTGCCTTTTTATGTAAAGCCTTCGTGCATGAACTAGTTACTACCTGTAGTCGAGGACCCGGCTCCTCTTCTGCGTCCGCGTCTTCTGACCTCACCACTGCAGGGTAAAAAAAAAAAAATGCCGTGCAGCCTGCACAAACCGCCATTGCACGATAAGTCGTCCATGCCTCTGGGAGTGCTGCGCACCAGCAGGTGGTGTCTCAGTGATTCCAGATGAAGTCTCGCCATCCTGCAATGAGCAGCGATCTGCCCTGTTCAATCACGACTCTAGATATTGGATCTCGACGGTTTCGCCTTACCGACTCGACACAGAATGACACCGAGTCCTTCGACAGTTTCTGCCACAGAAGCAGCAGCGTGTTGAGGTCTGGCAGCCGTGCTTGGATCCGATTTTGTAGATCCTCACAGACGCGCGCGAGCTTCACATGGCTTCTGTCAGTTTGTAATTCATCAGAAGCTGCTGCATCGTGATTGTGAATTCTAGAACAACTCGCTACTGCTCCTACTCCATCTCCTTGCCGGAGATTGTCCATGTGCCTACATCTTACCCTTGTACTTACTCGCCTACACATGCAAGGACCACATCGCAGTCAATGTGCAGCCGTTTGAGGCTCGCGCAAATGTACCAAAACCGTCCCTCTCCAACAGTTTGCCAATCGATCGACAACGTAGCGTGACGGTCCAGTCAATCAAAGTAGAAACGAATCGAACACGCAACAAAGTGCTTGTTTCAACAGTTAGCGAGTCGTTCGAGTAGTCGCATGTCATCAGCCCGGTCGCTCGTCGAAGCAACCAGCCGAGCAAATCTGCCATCGAGTAAAACAAGCCAATAAATTCGTTGACAATCAACAATCACTAATCACTAACATCAAGGAAACGAGTTCGTAAAGCAACTTCACTTGAACGACAGGCAATTGAGGTGGACCAGCTAAGCAGCAAAGCAGGCCACCCACATCATTCCGGCAATCGGCTTACCTCGAACTAGAGTAGCAAGGGCGGAGAACTCAAAACGAAGTCTCTGTCCAGCAGGCCGCAAACAGCATTGCGTCCTCCCGCTCCGTTGGCATCCAGTCCGGGCTGCGGAGCGCACGTTGCAGGCGTTCCAAGGCCTTGCTGCGATTTGCAGATCTCAAGGTCTCGGAAGGTCTCGCGGAGTCTCGCGGGCTTCAAGGCTGACCCCAATGTAGCCAAGTGCTGCACCGCTAGAAGCAGGACCAGCGCTCCCAGCTGCAGAAGCGGCTTTGGCTGGAGCAGCGCCTGTAGGCTTAGAGCTGCAACCTTATCTATGTTGCCATTGCAACTGCAATGCCAACACCGAGACGGCTATACTACTCATCTACACACCTGTCAGGGTCTAGAGATGTCGAATGCAACGGCCCGTCGTTCGATATACTGTGAAAGCCACCACATGCACATGCAACGAGTTACTACAGTATGTACCACCAATCCGTAACCACGAAGACCAGTGCTGCCGCTATCAGGCAGCCGCACTCATATCGGTCGCGCAGCCCACCTGCGTTATGAGCCCCTTCTGCATCGCATGGGGTACCAATGCCTCCTGCAGCCAGGACCTTCGGCAGTTCGGAAGAGCAGTTCGGTTTGAAGGACACGTGGACTTCGTTCCAAAGCCGTACTCACCCACCCTGCACTCTCCAAAGCCCAAACTTGAGGCCAAAGCCACACGAACATCGCGGTACATTTTGGAGCTGCTGCTGGGACAGTGGCATTCGCAGCTCAGCCGCCGCTTCGGTTCCACTGGCACCTGCAGGGCCCACCAGCGCAGAAGCCTGCGCGGATCGAGTCTTCGGAATGGCAGTTCAACTTTTACCGTTTTGTGAAAGCGGCAATTCTTCGAGCTTTGGCTGGGGCCTCTCCTCTCAGCGAGGTCACGTCCATACCCAGCAGCTTGGCAAGAAACCCGACACTGCGGAACCAGGTCCTGGCAGCGCTATGGGGAATTTGCGGTGTCAGTGCGAGCTGGCGAACGGCCCCAATCAAGAGCTCTTGCATGTTCTCGGTACTGGCTACTTGTTCTTGCGATGCGGCACAGCCGGTCTTGCTTTTGTTAGCATTGCCTCGGCTCGATGCCTGCGTGCCTGTAACTCTAAGACAAAACGGGATCTTCTTCCAAACCTGTCCCAAGCTCGACCTAAGGCCTCTCTGCAAAATGAAGGAAGAGGCCAACGGAAATCCAAAACCTGCAAGCCCCAGGTGGACGCGCCGCGTCATGCGCGGCTGCAGCGGCAGCTTGAGGCGAGCGCAGAACCTTTGAGCTGTGCTAGGCATGCTGTGCTGGAAGCGGCTCTGTGAGATGGCTTCCGAGCTTTGAGAGCTGCCCTTTTAGCAACCATCTGTCACGCGAGCTTTGCAAAAGCTTGGATCCTAGAACTACCTCGTCACCACCTACTGCGACTGCATTGAGTCACACTCCTGCTCGGGAACCAGCTCATGCTGCAGCTAATGGCTCTGACACCCGTGAAAACATTATTCAAGGGAAGGAACGAATTCGCAACCTGAGCAAACATTGAGCCACAACTGCGGTGACATTGGCTCAAGCGAGCGCTGGTCACAAACAGTACTGAGGGCCTGCAAGCCATCGGTTGGACCTGTGGACAAATACTTGAAAGAGCCAAAGCCCTGGAGCTCCCCTGTGTGAAGAGCTCCTTCAGCAGGCATGGCGCTACGGGGAATCGCCCGCATTGTAACCTGGCCGAGCACATCACAGGGCAACCCCCCAGCGGCTTGCGCAGCAACTCACGGACACCCGCATAAACCGGCAACCCTTTGCTGCTCAAGAAGCTGTTTTGCCGAGTGAAGAGATCGGAGTGGCTGTGCGTCCTGATGAGAACTGGAATGGAAAGCATTCGGGATAGGGGCGGTTGAGCGTCTCCAGCCTGACATCTGAAGCACGAGGGTCTCGAAAAGCTTCGTAGAAGTAAACAAAGGCCGAGTACGTGCAAAGCATCCAGTGGGGAGGGAGAAGGCTGGCAATGCATTCAGACCGCCCATTTCCCAGGGCCTGTATGCGAAGAGCTCGTCCAGAGTAGCTCCAAGTGGGGCTCTCCCACGGCGGTAAATCGTCCAATCTGCCACCTGAAGGCTCTGAGGCTGAAGAGTGGGTTCTGACATGTACTTTAGCCGTGCTGGCAGAAGCTGGTGATGCAAAGCCCTTCCAGGACGCAAAGCTACATCTCGAAGCGTCGAAAGCTTCCGGTTTGCCCGTGGTCAACCGGATAACACCAGCGGTGCTCACTGTAAGATACTCCCATAAGGTTTCTGCCCTCGCCGAAACCATGGCATCCTTCCGTCCTAGCATAATGTCATTGCACTGCAGGACACCGGAAAAAATTCAGCTGGCGAACGGTGTCAGCGACTATCTTGACATCCCTGCACCATGTTCAACCTCGCTTAGTCCATCCCAAACTCAACTACTCGGGCACCTGTGGTTCAAGGGTCGCACGGAAGGAGTGGTGTGTCCGAACAGACACAGCGCGATCAGGCACCAGAGCCACGGCCTCGTCCTAAGCTCAAGCTTGTGAAATCTCCCAATTGATTTTCTGGTGTCTCTAAATCTAGATCTGCCAAGTCTCTCTGTTCATGTGACTGCAGTGGAACTTTTGCAGATCCACGGTATGTTGGCCATCCTTGTTGATGGACACACATGGCTCGAACGTCCTTCGCGGATGCGGAAAGCAGCCCACCTCTTAAGTCTTAAGCTGTGCAGAACAAGAACAAGCTCTTCCACTGGAAAGCCAATACAATCATTGATCTCTCTTGGGCACATCCCGAGATTTGGCGATTGCGGGTGCTTCGCGGGGCATGCACGGGCAGAGAGCCCTACCAGTAGGTCCTACAACCTCAGATCGAAAGTTCCACACTCTAATAGCTCAAACCGATCTTCCAAACCATGGCATCTTGTGACCTAGGCTCATACCCGCAGAGATCGGCTTCTCCAGTGTTAAAAACTAGCTTATGCAAGAGTCCTGTTCCAGAACAGGTCTTCCAGCGTGTAGGAGTGTCTCGCTTCAAAGTTCGCAGCCGTGGTCTGCTCTACGCCGCTCACCTCGGCTGCCAGGAGTTTACGTCGCTGGTGCCGGATGAGTAGTAGCACTAGCAGTAGAAGTAGCAGCAGCAGTACCAGTATCAGTAGCGGCAGAAGTAGCAGTAGCAGTAGCAGTAGCAGCTGCAGCTGCAG
>CAJNDV010016947.1:15180-27928 GCA_905221635.1 Symbiodinium sp. CCMP2456 | reverse complement strand
AGTAGCAGTAGCAGCTGCAGCTGCAGGAGCAGCCGCAGCCGCAGCCGCAGCAGGAGCAGGAGCAGGTTCACGAGCAGTAGCAGGAGTAGTAGTGGTGGTGGTGGGTAGTGGTGGCAGTAGTAGTAGTAGTAGTAGTAGTAGTAGTAGTAGCATTAGCAGCAATAGTAGAAGCAGTAGTGGTAGTAGTAGTAGTAGTAGTAGTAGCAACAACAGCAGTAGTAGAAGTAGAAGAAATAGAAGTAGTAGTAGAAGTAAAAGTACAAGTAGAAGTAGAAGTAGAACTACAAGTACAAGTAGAAGTAGAAGTAGTAGTAGATTGCTCGTACTAGTGGTGTTTATGTGTGTTGGTGCGAGGCTGCTGCTAGTACTAGTGGTCGCGCACGTGCTAATGCTAGTGCCAGTGCTAGTGCGGGTGCTAGTGGTCGTGCTCGTGGTCGTGGTCGCGCTCGTGCTAGTGCCAGTGCCATTGCTCGTGCTAGTGCTCTCAGCTACAACCATAATAACAATTCTACTAACACAACGACTGCTGCGCTGCTGCCGACACCACTACTACCACTACCACTGCAAGCACCACTACCGCGACGACAACTACTTACCACCACGACAGTGGTACCACCAGCACCACCACCACGCTACAACAGCTGCCACCACTACTGATAATAATGACACAGAAAGTGTCACGTTACAGCCCGAGGTTTGCGCCAATCCAGCATTTGCTTATTTACTTTATCTTTAAGGTTCCAGACATAGTAGTAGTAATGATAATAATACTGTCGGCATTACTCTTACTCTGCTTATTGCTGTTTTCCGGCAAAGGCTCTACATTGCACGGTCAACTCAGGCTCCAACCAACACCAGAATCTCCAAGTATTTCGACCTCAGACTGACAGATCAGCATCGCTCCGCTTTTTCCAGGAAATGTCTGATCTTTAGGCGATGGTTCCCTACTGTTGAAGAGCAGCTTATAACAGCTTCTTGCACCTGCCTCCAAACTCCAACCGAAAGGCAACGAAGGCTTCAGCCCAAGAACTTCAGGCGAGCGTCGACTTGAGGTACGTCCGCACGTCCAGTTCAGAAGGATATCCACTGGTGCCGGCCGGGACCACGGGGGCCAAGGGGCTGCTAAAGTCCACCTGCCATGTCTACAGAGTGGTACCCCAAAAAGAAGAGCCAAGTGCTTCGGAAAGGCACGGAACAGAGCAGATCTGGAGTCACAGCTTCAGCTTCAGGGTCTACGGTACGTTGCTGCCCTTTGTCGACGCCAAGACTGAGGGTCTGGATGGCGAGCTGTCTCCAGCGAGTTTTGATCTGTTGCCAGTCCACCCCTCAAAGCCTGAAGCCAAGCTTGACGCTGCCTAAAGCGTCTGCCTTGTGGCTGACTTCCGCGGGGAGGCCCAAGAAGATCACTCCGTTGTACATGTCCATGTCTGGCTCAATCAGGTGCATCCTTTTCAAGGCGGGAAGCACGACAACAGCAGTTCAGGGTCCAGAGCATGTAAGAGCCATGCTAAAAGCCACAGTAACATGCTCGCGGTCTTCTAGCCGTAATCTGGCGGCATGTTGCTAACATGGCTGGTGGCTCTTCTTTTGCACTGGAAGATAATTAAGTACAACTGTGAGCATAACTAATATGGGACGCGAGCAAGTTTTGACAGGGAGATTCTGTTTGTGTTCTCACAAACTCTCATGTCACATGAAAGGCCCTGGATCAGTAGCATGTTGATTGGATGTCCAGAAAAACAGCCACCTTCTACCACCTCATTGTTAGTTCACAACATCTCCGCACGAACCTAAATTATGTGGGTCTTCGTGGCATTGCACCAGCAAAAAGAAGCCGTGATTTCAATATCATCACCATCACCACCATCATGATCCTGCTAAAGCTCGCCTGCAAGTACTTTAACATCCGGCGGATAATCATAATTGTCGATAGTAATGATGCAATGTTTTATGTGCTGTCGATTAACTAAAACATGAACGAGAGCGCAATCAAGAACGCGGATGACTCAGCCTCGCCTACCCAGATTCCTTTCATAAAGTATTGAAGATTTCAAATCTACTACGCTCCGCGTGGCCTTCCATGCGTCCTTTGCTGCTTGTTGTTGTGCTGTTGTTGCGGACTCCTGACAAGGTCAATAGAATCCTAGAGTCCTAGAGTCCCACATGGCAGTTACAAGATACCACCAGGCAGCCGGTTGCTTCCTGGATGTTTCTGGTTGATGACGGGACGTGGCACCCGTCCCAAAAATTCCGAAAGTGTTACACTTCTGCGAAAAGCATCACGCCCGTGAAAACATGCACTCCAAGAGAAAGTCCACAACCGGCTTGCAACGCGAGGTTCGCATTCACCTCCACGCGCACACCGCGTGGTTGAGAAGGGTCCTGCAACATGTCGTGCCAATGCTATATGATCATGGTGCACAAACTAGAGTTCGAAATAAAGCACTTGTGCAGAAAGTTCGAAATAAAGCACCTGTGCAGCGGGCTGCTGTATCCAATTGCCAATAAGTCAATACTTGTGCAGAACCTACAACTACTGCCAGCCTGAACGGGCCCCCGAATCCAGCCTTGTGGTGCTGAACGCAGTACACTTGGATCTTCCCTGGCGGTTGGTGATACACAGCTCTGAATTGATAAGGGCCTTGCAGAGCATGGGTGGGTTTGCGGGTTTCATGAGGTTTCAGTGCTAAACCTAGCAGAACTTTCGGATCTTTGGTCCGCCTCTGTGCCCACTCGTTAACTGGAAGTCTGCCATATTCCTGCATGGGGATGCTCTACATGGGTTCACCCTTGGCGACAATCGCAGCATTGCATTGTGCCGTCTCGAATGCGGAGTTTGGCAAGCCGAAGGCCCTCAGCTTGCTTCAAACATGTACTAACTGCCTTCGTCCAGTCTGGGTTCAGGGTTTAGGGTTTAGGGGTTTAGGATCGCAAGCCCAAGATACCAAATTAAGCAAAGTCCCGATTCGAGTTTGCCGCAATGAAACCTGGTTTAATCAACTGAAGGCTTGCTGACTTAGAGGGTGGACTTGTCACCAAGTACTGAGTATGTCCCTGGACCCGACAATTCGAGTCTCGAGGGCCGCAAGGGCCTGGCCTTGCGACAAACTGAAGCCAGTCCTTTCCAGATACGAACGATGTTGAGGAGGCTGTGCTTATCCGCCGACGTAGCTGGTACAAAAATTTTAAGCTCGGTGGATACAGGTGCACATCTACATCGACAGTGAACACGTACATGTGGACATACCAGAAGAAGTGAGTGACCACAGCTGCTCGAGCCTGATGGTGTTGTCTCCTAGTGGCTCCATGGCACCCCCGCCCAAACAAAAGAGAGAGAGCCCAGGCATAGCAGAGGCTAAACCCAAACTCTCAAATATTCGATTCCCATCTGTCCTCTTCGCGATCCTGAACGTCATCTGCACGCAGCCGTCTACCACTCTGAGAAGCGCCGTGTCACTGAACATCACGCTCGCCGCGTGCGCACTGGCCTCGGTCCAGATCACTGCGTTGAGATGCCCAGAGGCCCAGAACACCCAACAAGGCAAAAGCGGAAATCCTTTGCAGCCCAGGGGCCGCTGAAATCCTTCGTTCAGGGGATCTCTCACACAAATGCTGCCCCTGCTAGCTCCCGATTAGGCTCTCCAGCCGGCGGTCTTCAGATTGGAGCTTTGTCAGAATCTCTGGACAAGCCAGAAACGGCGATCAGTCAATCAAGCAGCGTGCTGCTTCTAAGCTCTGCTTCAACACTGAGCACAGAATTGCGAATGTTTCGACTGAACCGAAGGCTGCCCTCTCCTCCAGGCACAAAGACATGTCAGCCAAGATTTGTCGAGAAGCTGTGCAAAAACGATGCCGATCACAGCTGCATCCAGCATCTGCCCGCAGACGACCTGATGGCGACTCTGCCCAGAAATCGTCCGTGCAAGATCCTGCCCGACCAAGCAAGGAACCCTACAGTGCTCAGAACTTGGGATCTCGCCTGCAACGGCAGCAAAAGTACCGCTTCCGGGCAGCCAGCGAAGTTCTCCGCCGGGGCCCCGTAACCTGGTTCCAAGCAGGGGATCTGAGCCCCACGAGTTACGAGTTGGGCTGTGAGCGGACCGTCGGGCTGCGGATGGCGTCACTGCAAAGGCTCACAGCCGCATCTCCTCACCCGATGCAATCGCAGAATGGGGGCCGATGGTCATCTGCGTCTCGACGGAGAAGTAGAAGGCCGACATAAGACCCGAAAGCCTTTCGGGCTGAGACTTTCGAGCTTTCGGACCTAGCCCACGTGGGAAACTCCCTGGCCCCACCCTCTAGCTCCCACTGTGTAGATCCAGCCGAGTAGCCCGATGGCGCAGCTGTCGGAAATGCTCCACCACATAATCGCAAAGAGCAGGTGGCAGAGTGCCTCATCAACGCTTGCTGCCGCCGGGGGATGATGTGAATGCAAACAAGACTGCACACTTACCCTACTAAAGTGAGAACTGGCATCTTTTGTTCTCTCAAACCGCGACTTGAGAGCAGGATTCTCCAGCTCTCCTGCATTACTCGCATGCTGCCCGTGACTGGATCCGAGGTCGCGGCGTAAGAGATGAAGACCATCGGATAGACTCCAAGAACCGGCACTTGAAGTATAGTGTGGAAGAAGTCATAGAAAAACATAGCATAGATCTTCCGCTTCTTCCGAACCCAGTACACCTGATCATGTCCGGACTGAGTCAGAACGGCTCACGAATTCAGTAAGCCATTCAGCGTGCAGGGTCTCCCATCCCGAAACCAGTCCGAAGCAGAAGGTTCCAGCCCAGACGCCCGGGTGCTCTGGGACTCACCCGCGTCGCGGTCCAGGATGCGCTTGATCTTGCCTCTTTGCTGCACCAGGAAGTGGCTGTCCTGAGACTTTCAACTCAAGCAACTGCGAAGTGACACCCTCTTTCTGGGAACGCATGCAGTTGGCAACCTTATTAAGCCTAGCCTATACTGTAGGGGCATGAAAGCTTGGCAAGCAGATTATCATCAATTGTCGCAACTTGCCGTCCCGGCTGACACGTAGGCGCGGAGCACGATCGTGGAAACAAACGCAAGACAGCAAAAAATCACACTCATACAATATTTTTGAAGTGTTCCTGGAGTCAATCATCAGGTTCTAGCAATCGGCAGGAGATTCAGGCCAAACAGCACCCAACAGCAACCGCAGCGAGGTTGGTCGAGTGGCTCGGCGCGTGATCTCCCGCAAGGGTGCAAAAGGCGCTGAGACGGCATGGTCGAGGTCGAACCTGTCCTCAGTCTTCGACGTGGTCGCGCCATCACTCGGCCTGTGCAGCGTTCAATTCAGCTCAAGGTTCCTCGCCATGCGCGAGAGTGTCGGAGGACTCGTGGCCGTCCTGATGCAGCCACAGCAACGCCGCTCGAAGCCGAGAGACCGCGCCAAAACAAAAAGAAACAGATCGCGTTCAGCCTCATCGCTCCGCTCTGCGGCATCCCAAGAGGCCATTGGCCCAGCAGGACTGCATTACACTGTGCCTCAAAGGCTGCTGGTGCAAGAAACTGTTGAGGCCTCACGTTGTACAGTTCAAATCCTGCAGATGCTCAAGTGCGGCTCGATCGAGGGTCTGAGGGGAGCTTGGGAGCGCTCTTGTGTTAAGACGCGCCCTGCCGGTGATCAGCAGTCCGGAAGATGGTTTGGCTGGGTGTTAGTATGTCCAGATACCCGTGCTGTCATCACGACGGCTGGCGCAATCAATCCGGATCTGGATCCAGAACAGCTGCGGTTTTGCAGACACATCCTACTTCCACGCATGCACTTCACGGAATCTCTATCATTCGTTTTTCAGCTGCCTCGGGATGACACAATCCCGAGACTCCAAGGAGAGACGGCAAAAGGATGAAGAGGAAACAATCACGTCAAGTGACGGCCAATTTGCAAAAGCAGCTCTTTGGTTGCAGTCTTACCACACTGGCACGGCCCTTCTATGAAAGACCCGCCCCCAAGCAAACCACGAAGAGCACCTTCTGCGAGTTGCAATCAACGTAAACCCCGACCCTCACACAATCGAGGAGTCCAACTATTCAGTTGAGGACTCGCTGTACGACGGAAACTGGGAAGACGTCCCGCAACCCGATCTTCTCAAATTTCCTCAGGCTCGGACTGCAGATGTAGTCGCGGACGGCTGTGCAGCACTGCCGCCACCAGGTCCTGGCGGATGCAGCGTGTGAAAGGTGCCTGCTTCGTTAGGCTTCAGGGAGTCGTCGTGGCTGTTGGCCTGTAACTCTTTTTGCAATCACAGTGTTGTCAATTCGTAGGTTGGGGTTCCACATGCCACGAAAAACTCCAGAACATGACCTTATCATCTCGGCAAGCTCGGAACCTGCTGCGCTTCGTGCGCCCGCAGCTCCAGGCAGACATCGAGCAGCATGGCATCCCTGCAGTTCAGGGCATGGCCGAGGCCCAAGAACGCGAGACCAAGGAGAGGTGTCTCGTCGGTAGGCGAGGCTGCAGAGAGTCAGAGAGGGAGACGGGGCTCCGAGGTGCTGAGGGCCCCGGCTTGCTGGCTGGGAAAAGGCTCCCATTGCAACAGACCTCAACAGGGCCATTGCTCCGGCCCACGCGGATTCTAGTCTGTGGAAGCCTCGCGGAGCAGCGTGCTCGCGGTGGAAGATACCTCGCTCATACGGGAATCCAAGAATTTGATGGAACATAAGAGTTTGGAATCCAAATTCAATACCCCAAGATGACGAACCTGCAGTGGCCCTAAAGGGTGCCAGGCCTGCTTGTCCTCGGAGCCCAGCAGGGAAGCCAGGTTCCGCAATGCAAAGGCATTGAAGAAGAACACCTGATCGGGGCCCAGGGCTTGACAGCAAAAAAAACGTGTAGTAAACCGTGCTTGCAACACTTTGGATTCCTTGGATTTGTAAAATGGCCACGAGCCGTGTCGCAGACTTCCCCCGCGGCTTTCTGACTCTGCCGTCTACTTCTAGTTTCGCCGGCCGGAAATCCAACGGGACTGCTCCCGCATGTCGATTTGCTCGGAGACTTCGACTTCCTCGGAACCGAGGTGCTGCACTGCCTTCGTCTGTCGTGGCAACTGCCTCTGGCGCACCACCAGTTCCAGGATCTCAGCTAGTCGCACAAGCAGCACATCGCGAGCAAAATGTCTTCAGCCTTCGAAGCGAAGCATACGACAAATGTATGCATATGTCACATGACATACAATCTATCTCCAGGCCCATTGAAGAACCTTCGAGACTCTTCCTGCTCGGAGCCGTGCGTCACGCACGAAGGCCAAGGCTTCCTGGGGTGGATCCTCACCGACGCCAACACGATCAGCAGTGCTTCAGGGGTTGTGCCTGCGGGGTGGCACCTTACTCTAAGGAACATCCATGCCCAGAGTCCACCTACGGCACCTTGACCACATATCCTGGACAGACCCTTCTAGGAAAGACATAGTGGCTGTCAGAGCTACTCGTCACGACGGTATGAGTATGATGAGACCCAGCAAAACAACAACAAAGCAGGAACTGCACACCGTGTCCAAACTCTGACCTGCGATAATCCACGCAGGACGCCGCCAATGAGGTCTTTGATTCCTGGCAGCAACATATTGGCGAGCTGGAAGAGGCCACGGCGAGACGCATATCTCCCACCCATCATGGCTCCCGAGTACGACTCATGTGCAACGGCAGCCTAGGGCAGCAGATGTCAAGGACGGATCCTTCCATCGCAAGAAGCCTCGAGGTGCGGGGAGTAGGCAACCAGGCAGTCATGAGTTCTGCTTGTGTCTCTGTCGGAAACACAGGAAACACAGGATCCAGGGCAACTCTGCATCTCATGATCAAACTTACCCAGCACCAAGGCCTTCCGCCAAAACTCAAAACCCTACATGACATAGACCTCGACTTCCAGGAAACGTCTTGTGGAATCTGCAATCTGGATACATGGCTGGGCTTGAATCTATTTTCTAGTGACAAGATCTCCACTTCTCTCAGCTTCAAGGCCACAGACGTCGATACAAGAACGTCATCACCCAAAACCAGACTTTGGGACCGAGCTAGGTGCGTTTACGTTTCAATGCTGCCGTGCTGAAGCTCAAGGCGGCTGGGCGGCTGGTGGCGAATCTGGAAAAGAAAGTCCTCGTGTCCACCTCTGAGCACGGACAACAATATCTTACAACAACCAGAATCAGTCACCAACTAGATTGCAACTACAACCATGCAGTCGTCCGAGTAGGTAAATGGCATCGTCATCAGCTAGGAAAGGGATCATAGAGCGTGCACCAAGGAACGTCTGCTGGTGGTTGGACCACTTCCAAGAGTCATGCTCTGCCCCCACCATCACAAAACGCATCCCTCAGCCACTCTGGATGCAAAGTCCTACCCAAACTCCTCGAAACTCCTCCCATGCACTGCCCCGTCGGGCGCCTTCGGAGGCTCCTTGCGGTTCCCCTGCGGCTGCGACCAAGGGCCGAGGCAAGGCTCAGAAATGCTCAGAATCTCAGTCTTCTCTGTCGTTTCCCTCTTTTCTCCTCAAGTTCTCTGAGCTGGGAGTGCAAAGCTTACAGTCAGTATGTACATGTATGTACCACAGAGATGCATCCTGAGCCGTCAACGGTGGCCCTGAAAGCACCACAGAACGCGATCATTGAGACCACACAGCAAAACCCATCCCGCCCGCACCTATATGGCACAACCCGGGGCTGGCCTTGTCCTTCTTGGAAGCCTGATGCCTCCTCTGGGACAGCCTTGCAAATCCTTCGTGGGCAAAGTTGAAGGTCCGGAGCCTCAGCGCTGGGTCGCAGGTTCTCATTGGGGCCGAGACGTATCTTGAACTCAATCTCACAGGCTCTAATCCTGCACCGAGGTCTGAACAACTGCGAGGACATCGATTGGCTCACAGAACTCACTCCCGTGAGCAGCCTTTCAAGACAGTTCAGCTGGCTTTGTGGCGCGTACACGGGCTTTTACATGGTGCTTCATCCGAGAAAGGCTGCGACATATGCACTTCCGGTCTTCACATTGACATCATTGACATGAAGCCCCAAAGCCCTGCGTTTGTCCCTTTATCTAGCGACTACAAGGAGAGCGTATATAGCGTACGGCATGCGTACACGTGGTACCTACATCGCATTCCGGTTTGCAGCGGCCCGCGGCACTGCCTCAAGCATGCCTTCAGCAGCTGGTCACGCTCGGTGCCCAGGTAGCGGTAGAGCAGCTGGGCATGGGCAGAGGATCGCAGTCAGACTTGATGGTCTAGATCAGACACAGGCGATTGGCGTCTGAAGAGTGCCTAGACCTGGCTGATTTGCAATCTGTGCTTGGAGGGCAGGCCTGCAGGTGCTCCGACAAGATACGCCCCGCCACGCCCTGCCGCGTCTTGGCAGTTCGGGCGCCTGGTGCACAGAAGCGGTGCCCACGGCAAAAGGTTGAAGCGAAACAAGCATGCAGACAACAGAAGTTGTTGATGCAGTTCCGCCTAGGTGCAGGACAACGAGACCACCACTACATGCAAATGTTGCAAGCTTCGAGTGCAGGGAGTCATGTTTGAAGCGGCTTCAGGTCCGCACATCCTTCAGAGCAACATAGCTGCAGACGCACCCGCCTTCATCGAAGCCGCCTTCCAAAACTGAAGCCAGCGTCTCGATCACCAGGGCGGCAATGCGGTTTCCATCACCAGACTCCTGGTGGCGGAGAGAGGCGAATCGCTGGGCGATTTGTCACAAAGTGGCAACTCGAACAAACCTGTCGTGTTCCAAAGTCCCGTTGCAAAGCAGTCTAGGGTACATGCAAAGGCTGGCAAGCCATACCGCGATTGAGTCAGTGATGTCTGGCAGCTTTAGGCCAGCAGGGAAATCTGAGAAGGGGCCAGTCTGAAAAACTGATGTGTTCCAAATGTTCCAAATGCGTGGTCTTTCATCACATTGGCCTAATTCGGGAGCAAGCTCCCAGTCCTAGGATTTCGGACCACATGCTGAGCTTATTGCTGCCTGCTAGCCGGCAACCGTTGCTGGACCCGATGGCGCCTTCAAGAACTAAGCGTCTTCCGAAACAGCCTGACAGATTTCAAACTCCGTGAGTGTCTTCACATTGTCTCCTTCCCCGTTCCTCCTTCTTCGGTCACAACATGTCACAACCACAGTTTGAGGAATGTGCCCCAAGCATTGCCCAAGCATTAGGTGCAGCCTCATTGGCACCGACGCAACACTTCTCACTGAAGCTCTCCTGACGCTGCCACAGAGCGAACAGCTCGGCGCCTTGGAAAAGCAGAGCAATCGACATGGCTCCCGCAAGTACAGAACCAGCAGCCTGGGCTTAGGCATCCACACTGCGGCGACAGCTGCACGTATGCATTGAGCAGCTGCACCTACCGAATCATGGGCTCCTATGGACTCTGGCAATCGCCGCCCCGCACTGAACTTACTGAACTTTAGTACTTCCTAAAGGAGGAATGGACAATTGAAGGAGTATTCATGACACTCGTCCTTGACTTGTCCCCAGAAGCCGGAGCAGACCAATGGTGCCCGGCCCGTGCAGCGCCTCCCCGCTTCGGAGCTCCGCACAGAGCCCGGCCAGTGAAGCTTCGGCTCGCTGCTTCTCGCCTGAGCTCCAGGAGTGGCCAAAAGAGAGGTACGATGTGATTCACGATCTCAGCGCAAACGCCAAGCTCCGCGCCCTGCAGCTCATTTGCAAGCGTACGGGCCCTCTCACCTGATGCTAGCATCTGCTGGTAGTGAAGTGCGCCAGAAGCAGAGCTCCAACTACAGCAGAAAAAGTCGTGGTGGTGGTGGTGGTGGTGGCGGTGGCGGTGGCGGTGGCGGCGGTGGCGGTGGCGGTGGCGGTGGCGGTGGCGGTTGGCGGTGGCGGTGGCAGTGGCGGTGGCGGTGGCGGTGGCGGTGGCGGTGGCGGTGGCGGTGGCGGTGGCGGTGGTGGTGGTGGTGGTGGTGGCAGCGGAGGTTCCGAACACTCAACACCCGGACACTTCGCACAGCAAGCATTGCAAGACAAGACGCTCTCCATGGATCAGAGGACCAACGCATGGCCAAGGCGTACCCGTACCGACTGGATGCTGTCAGTTGATTAAGGCTGCACTTGTCGCCCAAGCAGCCAAGAGCTGCGCATGACTCCAGGGTTGGAGCTTTTGGGTTTGGGGGATGGCTAGAAAGGTTTCACCGAATGCCTGGCATTGCTGATGTGCGAGGTTGTTAATGAGTTCGCCTCAGCGCTTCGGGATCTGCACACACAGTTAAGGCAGACCTGGCTCATCAGCTTGGTGACGCGTTATAGCGAGCCTCGAAGAATGCAGGATCCATCCGAACCAAGTGTGGCATGTCATTCAAGCATGCCTAGCCACGACTTCATTCCCTCCAGGCCTCATGAAACTCGCAAGGACTCTCAGCGAATTCTTTTCGTCTCCCGCCGGGGATTCCCAGAGCTTCTCGGATTCCCATGTCTGGCTTCGGATACGCACTGGAGCTGAGACTGCGACTTGGGGCTCGAAGCTACGGGTACATGACTTGCAAGGGCTCTTTTTTGAAGACCTCCTACTCCTACCTCGCCAGCTTCTTGGCTTCGCTCCAGCTCCAAGCTCCTGTAAGGAGGCGCAGGCCAAGAAGCGAAACTCGACATTCTTCTCATTGGCCCTAGGCATCGAAATACATGTCTTGGATGCCTGCAGCTTCAGGGGGTACTTGGAGCCTCTTGGTCTCACCTGTGCTGTAAACGTACACGAGGGAAGGGAGCTTCTCCATTCAGGGCCGCCTCAAGATCTTGCTGTGGAAATACACCTGCGCAATGCTCCTTCGCATAGACTAATGTGCAAAGAGGAGAAGCGCCGTATGGCTGCCGCTGCCCGCAGCACTTAAAGCGAACCACAGAGCCAGCGCGCTTGCTTCGCAGCACTAGCAGAGAGGACGGCGGGGCTGGCGGCATTATGTACAACGACTCCGGGCTACGGGTGGGCCCGGCTTGCATCAAGCTACACTCAACTGTCTTTCACAGAAGGCAGCGCTTGGGTGACGGGGGCCATACATGTCAGCTCAGATCCACATCGGGCACGGAAGAAGCCGCCTTGGAAACGTGCAGCCTAAATCGCTGCCATCCCGAGAGCATACTGTTCCACCAGTCAAATCTCAGCAGCAACGTCCGCACTACGTCAACAACAGGTGTTGCTGCTGCTGATGTGCTGATGTTTATGCTACATGTATACATACATTATTTGCTTGTGTGTGTGATATTCAATTCGTTCCAAGATTGATGGATATCTTGGTATCTGGATCTGTCCTTCGTGTAGATTTCCTTGTTTAAGTTTATGTCTGCTAGAGCAGTGATGTTAACCTTGTGTTTGCTATTGCCTTCCTCACTAGCTGTGGTTGCTTTTCATGTGTCTTCAACTATCTTTTCTTGTTCAAACATAGTTGTCTCTCGCTTGCTGACATCTATCCTATTCATCTGTATTCATGCACGCTTGTATGCATTTACACCGTGAATGGTTTGCATTCATTTCCGTTAAAGCAACTAGATATTCGTACGAAGATGTGTGTAGAATCAGTGTAGAAGCATGATATGTACATAATAATATCTGTTTGTATGCACGTATATATATATATATATAGGTGCATCTATACAGTATACAGATACACACACACACACATATGGATCCACCGTTTTCGTGTGTTTGAGAGCCGAAGACATGAAGATTCGCATGGATTTGTACTTGTGTGGGCATGACGTGAGCATTGCATGAAGAAGTGTTTGAGAGCCGCAGGCAGAAGAC
>CAJNDV010016936.1:34589-47907 GCA_905221635.1 Symbiodinium sp. CCMP2456 | reverse complement strand
CCAAAAGCCCTTGCCACAGGACCTCAGAACCAAAACCCACATAACCAAAACCCCAAAGCACGAAAAAAATCCGAAGCACCGCCCATACCCCACACCTCACATCCTGTACCCCCCCACTACACTTTCACCTCAATTCTCAACCCTTCACACCCGCAGTACACAAAGCACCTCCCAAATCCCACGCCGAAATCCCAAATACAGTCCAGAACACAAAGCACCTCCCAAATCCCACACCGAAATCTTAAATACAATCCAAGCCAAAGCTTCCTAAACAATCCTTAACCCTATCCAATACATAGCCCTAAACCAAAGCAACCACCTAAACCCCTTACCTTATCCTTTGCATAACCCTAACCAAAGCAACCTCCGCAACCCATAACCTTATCAATAAGACAACTACCCTAATGGCTTGAACTGGGAAATGCTCCCCTAATAGACAACGGGTCTAAGCCTTTTGACCCTAATCCTCAGCAATCTCCACCGCAAGCAAGATGTGAACAACCTTATCAATTCAGCATAGTTGCCCTGCCGCATCCTTTTGGAGCTGGCGCAGCCGCTTCTTCCACTTCAAAGAGGCGGGCTCGGCGCGCTTGTTTGACCCATGTGTCATTGTGCATCCCTGCATGTAGTCCGCTCCTCCACCTGTCACTCCAAACCGTTCTGCTTGATGCTCTGGGATGCACGCTGGCAGCTCAGAAATGAACCTGCTCGTAGAGGCAGCCATTGATTCCAATCAAGCTGAATCTTGGGCTGCCCTGTTTTGCGCTCAGCACCATGGGTAGTCTGAGACATGGACGTGGCGGCACTTACGTCATCTTCATGGTTCCCATCGGGGTGATCTTCAGCCATGCATGCGCAAGATGCTTCGTGCCACACCCAAAGTGTCCTTCGAAGACTCCAACCGCCCGACCGTGCAAGGCCAAGGCGGATGACGCGTTCGATGCCATTGTGTCCGAGTCTGACCCCAAACTCAGGAAGTGGATGGCAATGGTGATGAAAAAAGAGACGGAGGTGGCAATGGCGCAAACAGAGATGGAGGTGGCGCAGGCAAAGATGGCACTACTGCAGAGTCAGCTGGACCAAAAGAATCGGGACCTTCTGGCTGCCAGGGGTGAGATGTCGGCTAGGTACATGTTGGAGCGCTACGTAGACAAAATCAAAGCCGAGGCACGCCCAGCTGAAACCCGCACCAAGCCGTTGCTCCGCCAAGTGCAGAAGCTCCAAAACCAAAGCTCGGCTGCGCGACAAATGGTTGATGCCGTCAAAGCTTGCGCCACTTTATCAAATCAGCCATCCGTGTTCTTGTCAGACCTTTTCGCACATATCTCCGGTCAGTTCACTTTCCCAACTGCTGTGGTCCTGGCATAAAAGTCAGCCCCTTTCTGAACAAAGCAGAGCGTTGCGTGCTAGAGAAGTTGGCGGCACTGGAAGGCTTTGACATCAATGTGGATGAGTATGAAGAAACGGACGGCGAAGCCGGTGAGTGAGCTGTCAAAGGCTTTTGCTGATGTGCAAAGCGACGGCTGAAACCAGCCGACGTGACTCTTCGCCGAGTGTGCGGGGTCTTCTCTGCGCTGTGGAGCCAGAATGGATGTGGGAAAAGCGTTTGTTGTGCGAGTGTTCGGTGTGCGCCACTGCTTCGCAACTTTGTCGTCCAACCCTAAACCCTTAACACCTTGAGTGCACTCCTGACAGGTCGTCACGGACGAGCACGGCATTGACATCGTTCTTCGCACATAACTCCCTATAAAACCGGATAAGAGACTCCATCATTCTATGAGAACCTGGTAAGACTTGAGCAACACTACCGGAAGGAACCAGAATCTACCCAGACCCTTGTTTGACATCAAAATATTTGGTATAATCTTACATGATATTGTCTAGTATTATATTACGCTATCGTACATCATAGTCTCTTTGTTCAACTATACTCTAGTATATTGTAGCATACTCGGGTATGTTCTTGTATATTAGAGTATATTAGACGAGATGGTAGTATGCTATGGTATATTGCAGTATAACGCAGTATTTTCTCGTATCTTATCGTATAATATAGGGGCCTAAATAATTAGAATAGGGTTTGGGGTATATTATACTATAATTATAATAAGGAGCCCCCCCAAACCCTATTCCGAGGTTCAAAGGTCCTAAACCCTAAACCCTTATAGTAGCCCTTATAGAACCTTTTAAGGAACGCTTTGAAGGAACTCTATGAAACCCTATTTCTAATTATTAAGGCCCCTAAACCCTAAACCCTTATAGTAGCCCTTAAAGAACCCTTCAAGGAGCCCCTTAAAGGGAACCCTATCAAAATTATGAAGGCCCCTACTATAGAAGCCTGTTATAGATCCCTTATAGAACCCCTTAAGGATCCCTTTAAAGGAACCACCAAAAAAGTATAGGTAATAATTAGTAAGGCATCTACATCATAAACCCTAAACCCTAAACCACAAACCCTAAACCCTAAACGCTAAGGCCCCAAACCCTAAACCCCTAAACCCTATTCTAGTTATTAAGGCCCCTACACTTTATTGCATTTACCCCCTCTGGAAGGAGCTGCTTGAGGCAGTCCGGCCTCTGCTCCGTTGCCATGGCTACGAAGAAGAAGGGCTTTGGGTTTTAGGGTGTAGGGTGTAGGGTTTAGGGTTTAGGGTTTAGGGTTTAGGGTTTAGGGTTTAGGGTTTAGGGTTCAGGGGTTTAGGGCGTAGGGTTTAGGGGTTTAGGGCTTAGGGTTTAGGGTTTTAGGTTTTAGGGTTTAGGGTTGCGGTGGGTTTAGGGTTTAGGGTTTAGGTGGGTTTAGGGTTTAGATGGGTTTAGGGTTTAGGGTTTAGGTTTTAGGGTTTAGGGTTTAGGGTTTAGGGTTTAGGGTTTAGGGAAGTTCTATTTTCATTAAGAAAGACAAGGGTGCAAAAGAGGACTTTGAAGGGTTTAGGGTTTAGGGTTTTATTATACTTTTAAAGAAAGACAAGGGGGCAAAATAGTACTTTAGATGCCCGCATGCCGTGGCACTCTCTTTAAATATGGGTTTCTTCTGGCTCTTGTAGAAAAGGGGTTCCTAGGAGTTTGTTGGAAGAGGAGGAGGGGTTTATAGGCTTCTTAGTGTTTGGGTTGTACCTTGCTCGGAGGTCCTTATAATGAGGGTCCTCTTTGTAGACAAGATAGAGCACACCCAGGCCCGATACGAGCTATGAAAATGCAGATGTTCAAACTCCGCCACACTAAGAAACTCCGAGATAGAGCTTGTAAGCTTTTAAGGGTTGGGATAGTTCGGATGTGGGGTTCGGCGTTTAGCTGTCAGGCGTACGGGCTAGTATGACATTATGGGAGATGAGTATGATGTCCTCACATAAGTATACAGATATATATATATATATTTATTTATTTATTTGTTTGTTTGTTTAATTTTGCAATACACACATATATATATATGTGTATTTATAAGTCCTTGCAAATGTAATTTTTCGGTGGTTAAGGAAAACCCTAGTCTGATCATTCAGGCTGAGCGACTATTTCTGGGGCTGACAAAGCAATCAGCTACCAGCACAAGTACAGGCATAAGATGTATACACGGTCTGTAAATAGCTAGGTATTCAAACAGCTATGAAGGTGGATAGCACATAGACAGACAGACAAACAGACGGAGACGTCTGAAAGAGTCGCCCCTCCGCCCGGTCGGCCCTAAACGTAAGGTGCCCTTGACATCTTCATAGCTCACTTGGTGGGTCGAAACCCTGAGCCTTCGACTTTAACCCCCAAAACCGAAGCCTTTAGCTCTAGTGTAGGGGCCTAAGCAATTACCTGTACTATTGTGGAGGTTCCTTATTATAACTATACTATAATGGGCCCCAGCACCCTATTCTAATTATCACGGCCCCCATATTACACACTGGACCCTACGCAACAAGAGCTCACAGCTAAACCCTAAACCCTGAACCCCTAAACGCTCTAAACCCTAAACCCTTAAACCCTAAACCCTGAACCCCTGGAACCTAAGCCCTAAACCCTAAACCCTAAACCCCTACACCCCTACACCCCTAAACCCCTAAATCCCTAAACCTTAAAAACCCTAAAAACCCTAAACCCTGAACCGTTATAGGTCAGTTCAGGTCTGGGGTTTGGGGACTTCCTGGGGGCTTAGGGTTTATAGTTTTCAACGATTTTATACTGGTGTAATGTAGAGTCATAGAGGACCTTACGGATTAGCCGAGGAGTGCTTGTAGGTTCTGTGATTCCGGGTTTAAAGCTTCAAGGGGGGGGGGGTGAGTGTTTCGGGTTGAGGGTTAGGACTTAAACCCTAAACCCCTAAACCCTAAACCCCAAACCCTAAACCCTAAACCCTAAGGGTCTGAGGTTTAGGGTTTTGGCTTTTGGTCTACATGGTTCAGCTTTGCAACTCAGAAGCCTTCTAACGTGCAGCCCTGAAGCGAAGCCTAATATAACGGGTCCCCATAATTACCTGTAGTAATTTAATTGGGGGTTCCTTAAACGGTTTAGGGTTTAGGGGGCTCCTTCTTCTAATTCTACTATAAATAAAGGACCCCAAAGGTTAGGGTTTAGGGATGGAAGCCTCATGCATGCCCTAACCAACCACCCCCGCAATCCGAAACCCTATATTACTTCGTCAAGGGAAACCCAGAAACCCATAAAACGAAACCCGCAACCCTACCTGTGGCCCAAAAGGCCGACCCACACAAAGAAGCCATGATAAGGAACCCTACAGAAGGTAGGTCTTTTCGGCCACAGGTAAGCCCTAAACCCCCCACCGGAGCCACTGCGAGGATGCGCCCGGATCCTCGGCCCAGGGGCCTAGCGGCTATCCAGCACCTCGGCCTTTTCGGCATCCTTAAGGACGAAAAGAGCCCTAACAGGGTTTGGGGTTCATATACCATATAGGGGTTCATAGTATAAAGGGCCTACTTTTAAGCGTCATTTGGTCCTTAAGGATTGGGATTCAGGACATGTGGGGGGGGGGCATTTGAAACAGGAGTTTGTCGGTTTTTGTAATCGGCTTTGGGGTTTGGTGTTTTGCGACCGGGGGGTTTAGGGTCGATCCCGAATTCTTAGAAACAAGCATAAAAGTTATCGTAGCTTGAGGTAGGCCAGGGCTTAGAGCGCTTAGGATTTGGAGGATCTGAATAGTTCATGTCTAGCTTGCACACTTACTACCCTAAACCCTAAACCCTAAATCCTAAACCCTAAACCCTAAACCCCTAAATCCTAAACCCTAAATCCTAAACCCTAAACCCTAAACCCTAAAAAGACATTCCTGGTGACCTTGGCGATGATGTTGTGGATGGTGAGCCGGGTCATGATGGCACAAATGCTGATGAAGAAGTCCTGCTAAGCCCGGACAATGAGCCTGCGTCCTCGTCTGAGTCTTCAGTGAGTAGGAGCCGTACGCTCGATCGCAGTCGTAGCAGAGATTTCTGACAGCTACTGAGAGCGCTCTCTAGAAGTGGCAGTCATGTTTTGGTACAGCAACAGTGTAAGCCTGCAACATGGCAGGTTCCGACTGCTGAGCAGAAAAGGAGCCACTACACTTAAACTCCAAATCCTAAACCCTAAACCCTAAATCCTAAACCCTAAACCCCCACATCCTAAACCCTAAATCCTAAACCCTGAACCCCAAAATCCTAAGCCCTAAATCCTAAACCCTAAACCCCTAAACCCTAAACCCTGAACCCTAAACCCCAAACCCCTAATCCTAAACCCCAAATCCTAAACCCTAAACCCTAAACCCTAAATCCTAAACCCTAAACCCCCAAATCCTAAACCCTAAATCCTAAACCCTGAACCCCAAAATCCTAAGCCCTAAATCCTAAACCCTAAACCCCTAAACCCTAAACCCTACATCCTAAACCTTAAACCCCTAAACCCTAAACCCTAAACCCAGACAGAGGCCGGACTTTGAGCCGGAAACCCTACGAAGTGAGCCCCGTAGTTTCAGGGTAGAAGCCGTGGGTTTAGGGTTTAGGGTTTAGGTTTTAGGGTTTAGGGTTTAGGGGTCTTAATAAATAGAAAGGATTTTGGGGTTCCTTACGAAAATGAAAAGTATACCGAACCCTTAGACCCTATTCTAATTATTAAGGCCCCTATATTAGTCGAAGACCTCCGAAAGCGTACCTTTTCCGGACAAAGATGTGAAGAAACCATTATAGGGAGCCTGAAACATGTAGGCTGTCGCGTAGAAAAGGCAATCCTTATTACCTTATACCCTACAGCCTTGTTGTAGCAGCTTCCGCCGTGAAAGTCGAGGCCCCGGGCGAACCGTCTGTGCTCAGACTTCCGCCCTTGGACGCAGGCTGATTCGCTTACTATTGTAACTTCCGAACCTTAAACCCTAAACCCTAAACCTTAAACCCTAAACCCTAAACCCTAACCTAACGCTTTAGCAATAGAAGCGGAGCCTACTCCGCGGGTCTCAGTTCTACATCCAAAAACATGTTTCCGGCTTTGGCAAACCTGGGGATCTTGGGGAAAGCCGGGTTTGGGATTTGAGGTTTTGGTTTTGCTTTAGACAATCTAGAAGCCTAAATAATTACCAATATTACTCTTAGGGTTCTTTATTATAGTAATACTATACAAGAGCCCAAAACCCTATTCTCATTATTAAGGCGCTTACATTGGGGTTTTTCAGTTCGGGGTGGTGGGTTTCTGGATTCTTGCCTGTATGGCTTGACGCTGTAGGGTTGAACATGTTGAGTAGTATCCCCATAATCCATGTACAGCTACACTAGATAGTACAGCACGTCACGAAGACATCCATGTACAAACCCTTATAAAGACCCAAGGTTTCTGAATAAGGTTCCCATATCTTCGAGATCCATAGATGAGGCAACTTTATTTGGTGTCAAGAGATCCCCGCGTAGCCCCATAAAGCCCTCACAAACACGAAATTGAATTCGCTCCCGAGCCTTACAAAGCATGTACGACCACCATATTGCTCCATGCAGGCCTGATAGCAGCAGCCCAAGAAATTGCAATAAGACCTAACAAGCTGTCGAACTCTATAAAACCAGTAAAACCGGTATACACCCCCATAGAGAAGCTCCATGAATGCAAAAAACCTATACAAACCCAAGCGTTCCTTTAAAGAAGCTCTGCAGAAAGAAACACCGCACCTAGCTCCCCAAGGACCAAACGTCCTATGCGCCTCCAAAAAGCAGAATGTAAGGTTTCTATATGAGGAAATACTATTATGTTTAGGGTTTACCCATAACAGTACATACTGTTGATGATGTGAATCCTGCATGGCCTTAATGGCCTAAACTAAGGGAATTATGGTACATTCCTTATTATGGGTCATGCAGGATTTATATCATCAACCGACTCAGAGGACAGGCCGGTATATTCCTTAATTAAGGGGTATTGGGCTGTCTGACCCTAAACCCTAAACCCTATACACCCTAAACCCTATACACCCTAAACCCTAAACACCTAAATGCAGGATTCATATCATCAACCGTAGAACTTCGGGGAAGTTCAAAGCAGGCGGTGGCCGCGGCCGCCGGGCCGCGTCGCAGCCTCCCGAAGATCCTCCGAGCCAGGACGGTCGAAGTTTGCAGCCGGCCATGGGCTCTTCAGGGTTTAGGGTTTAGGGTTTAGGGTTTAGGGTTTTAATCTCAGGTCCCCAATACCCAACCTTGAAACTTTTTGGGTTCTTTTACTTCAGTAGTAACCTGAAAGGTTAACCTTTTATTTCCCTGGCTTCTTGGGGAAGTAAATACTAGGGCTTAGGCTTCAGAGTTTCAGAGTTAAGGGTTTTCCTGGACCCTCAAGAACCTATCTTTCTTAGGGTTCCTTATTGTGACTTCTTTGTACAAGTCCTTCAAAAAGGTAGGTCATTAGGGGTTAAGGTGTGGGTTTAGGGTTAAAGAAATCACGGTTCTATAGGATGATTTTGCGAGTCTAGTCTGTGGGGATGTCCTACAGGACATCTATTAGGATTGGTAAAAAGAAGGGATCCATAAGGGTTCAGGGGGCTGTGGTTTGCTTGAAGCTGCAGGGTTCTTGTTAAGGGATTTACTGTAAGTTACCATAATAGGGATCTATAGTAAATACTAGGGTTTCCTTGTTAGGTAACTTAAATTAAATCCCTTAACAAGAACCCAGTCTTTCTTCAAGAAGTCATATAGTCCCTGAAGCAATACTGCCTCACCCCTGAGATGTCACTGTTCAGAACTTCCGTATTTGGCACATTCAAGAAGAAAGCAGGCGGAATGTCAAGAATACTTCCTCAGCAACGGTTGTGAAAGCCATCCATACGTCTGTCGATCCGCGCACAGTAAATACAAGCAGCTTCGGGAATACATTAGTTTCGATTGAATAAGAGGACATCTCTGCATTTGCGACCGGAGAGCCTGAAAACAAGGGGTTCGGGGTTCCGGCAGGCCTTTCTGGAGGGTTTATGTTAAGGACCAAATGATCCTTAAAAGTAGGGCCCAATACAACTATACCATGAGAATCCCTATACGGTCTATGAACCCAACTCTCTAGAACTCAGAATAACCCTTCAAGGAACCCTTGTAGGGCTCTTTGCATCCGTAATGTAAGGTTTATGTTGGAAACGCTCAGGCGAAGGAGTCTGAGGGGGCTGGTTTTCCGCCGTCGCGCCTAGCCTTAAGGAGGTTGCATTTCCCGTTTGACTGGGTTCTTGCTAAGGGATTTGATTTAAGTTGCCATAATAGGAAACCATATTAATATTTACTGTAGATCCCCATTCTGGCAACTTATAACTTAAATTACCATAATAAGGAAACCATACGATTTACCAACTTATAAATTAAATCGCTTACACCCAAAGCCCGATACTGTAGGGGCCGTAGCAATTACCAACACTATTTTTAGGGTTTTGGGTTTTGGGTATTCCTTATTATATTTCTACTATAAAGGGCTCCAAAACCAAGTTCTAATTATTGAGACCCCTACATTAGTCCGTCTAGGAGGGCAAGAGAAAGTCGCGGCCGCGATCGCAACCGTTGGGGCCACATGACGAGGAGGCCTTCGAAAGTTGTTTTAGGTTGTTGAGTTGTGTCTTGTAGTTGGTTATGTGTATTTATCTAGAATCTCTATAGTTCATCACCTTTGAAATCTTATGTTCTGCCTTACTGGGTACTGTTCTTAAGACGTAGCTTCTTGTTTCCATGGGGAAGTAGATAGGCACTGTTGTAGCATGCAGGGCTGTTGAGTTGCATGGAATGCTTAAACCTACCTAACCTACTCTTTTGTAGGCCCTTAGTATACAGTCCGAGCCTAGAAATCAGGAGTTCCGTCCAAGAAGGACGCTACAACAATGTGCGTTATGAAGGGTGAAGGGTTGGTTTTACTGGTTTGAGGGCTTTCAGTCGCCCCGACACATGTAGGGGTTTGCGGGGGGTCTCAACGTAAGGACTTCCATGCTAGGAAACTCAGAATTTAGGATCCCTACTACTTTTTACTCTTCGAACTGCGGTTGAGCTCCAGATGTGCAGTTTGTTTCGAGGTTCGAAGCCTTGCCTGGCTGTTAGGCAACCTTAAACCCTAAACCCAGGCTCTAAACCCTAAACCCCAAACCCAAAAACCCTAAACCCAGGCAACGTTGGTGAGCAGTCTCGCACTCACGAACTATCGAAAGCTGGGCGCTTCCTTCGGCCCTGGCACTTACAGACCTGGAAGCCTGGAAGCTGCTCTTGAGCTTCGTCCTGAAGGGGTTTGGGGTTTCCTTCTAAAACAGGGGTTCCTTAAAGGGTTCTACAAGGGCTACTATAAAGGTTTAGGGTTTAGGGGCCTTCATAATTAGAATAGGGTTTCAGGGGCTCCTTGTTGGTAGAATATACCCCCGAACCCTATTCTAATTATTCGGGCCCCTATATTATGTGCAGGAGTCTGAACAATGAGTTAGTAATCACATACCGCCAACTCTCTTCTGATTTCGGTATGAGCCCCCAGACTTTTCTGGGACGTTCATAAGCCCGTGCTACGATGAAGAAAGAAAACCAATGCTCAGTAGATCCTATGGCAGCCGGGCTCTTTCGGCAGGAATGCAACCGGCAGATGTTCGACAAGAATACGCTGCGAACCATGCATAGCCCTCGAGCTGCAAGTCTGGTGAGTTTAGCGTTTTGGGTTTGGGTTTGGGGTTTAGTTGGGCATTGTGTGGTCTTGTGTTTGGCTTACCTTTACCTACAATATTGGCACCATTGTAGTTCCTTTTTGTGGTAATTTAGGATCCTATAAGTTACTCCCAACTAAGAACTTCAATGGAGACGATAGTTGTATTGTGCACAGAGATGGCATAGTCTAGGACATTTTCAGGTGGGTAGTTACCCTTATAGGAGCCTTATAGAAGGTTTATATACCTTGTAGAAGCCTTATAGAAGCCCTATGTACCCTAAACTCCCCACCTGTAGTCTCCCCTAAACCCTAAACCCTAAACCCTAAACCCCTATACCCTAAACTCCCCGCCTGTAGTTTCCTTTGGCAGAGATGGCATAGGCTGAGCAGATTCAAGGGGCTGGCTTCTCAGGCCTTGCCTCTGATTCGGTTGATGATATAAATCCAGGAATATGGGAGTTTCAGAAAGTTAGGGGTACCATATTTTGGGGGTCCTTATAATAGGGATCCTACTATTTAGGGTACTATATTAGGGTCCCCTATTTTCGGAAACCCCCATATACCATAGTTCCCATAGTTTAGGGTCCTTAAGGTCATGCAGGGTTTATATCATCAACAGTTTGTTTGCGTTGCGGAATAGAGCCGTTGGCGTTCGCGAGATTGTTCTCGTTCAATCTCGAGACCAGGTGTAGGATTCAAGACGGAGGTTGTTGGACGAATTGTGCATTCCCTGTTCTCCAGACCGCATTTCTTATATCATTTCTAAACTTTGCTTCTAAACCCTAGGCCCTAGACAACCATGACCCTGAGTCAGGGAGCTACCCTAAACCCTAAACCAAGCTACCCTCTTTTGTTTTAGAACCTTACACAGCAACATCGTGGTTGCAAGGCCTTTGCCTAAACCCCCAGCCCCCAAACCCCAAACACAGTGGAGCTGGGGTTTGGGGTTCCTGGTTTAGGGCTTAGGGTTCAGGGTTTCGGTTTATTTTGTTTATGTTGGGGTTGCAAGTGTTTGGTACATACCTTTTAAGCTGCATTGCCTGTTTCTGTATGTTTGTTACGGTAAACCCTAGTACAGCATGTGCAGGCACCCCACATACAGAAAAGTAGAGTTTGCTAGTTCAAAGTAGATAGGGGCATTTATAGACCCTAAACCCTGAACCCTAAACCCTATAAACCCTAAACCTACACACGCTAAGCCCTAAGAGGCCCCTAAATCTTAACTCCGGCATCCGGAACACTGAGCCCTGCAAAAGCTAAAGCGCCAAGCCGAATCTCAAAGGTTCAGGGTTATTTCATGGACTTATAAGTATTGTAAACCCAATTGGGATCCCTTTTAGGGTACTTATAACTCTACTTATTACCTACTTACTAAGTCCCCCGACCCTCCAAGTATGGGCCCCTAATATGGACCCTCAGGCCTTTCTGGGGACCCTTAAGGGTACATCTAGGGTATATAGTAGGTGTATAAGAATCCCAGGGTTAAGGGTCCATACTAGGGGCCCATGGTTTCAACCTTAGACTAAGGAGACCTCTTCATGACGGCCGTCAGATGCTTTCGACAGGAGCGCTGTGATGTGCAGGTGCGGCGGGAGCAGCATCAGGAATCCCTGTAATGTTAGGATGAATCATAGGGATCCGGGTTTTGGGTTTTGGCTTTAGGGTTTAGGGATGGGGCATCAAAGAAGGGTCTTGATAATGTTAGGATTAATCTGTCTGGTGATTAGTGGGGAATGGGTTATAGGGACTACTATAAGGGACCTCAGGACTATCATAGGGATCCATTCCCCCATTCCCTACTAAGCACCAGACAGTCATAGGGATCCGAATCATGGGGCATTCAAAGGTGATCAATGGTCTACATTATTCCTCACGAGGACTACATAAAACCTGAAAGAGTTCTATGGCTCGTGTTTCACTATTGATTGGCGACAGGATCCTTAGGGTGTTGTACGGCTGCTATAGGCTTGAATGGGTTGTTCTTAGCACTGAGGACCCTACGGGGCTCGATCATGAGTTAGGGACAAAGTATGAACGATCTTAACGCCAGGAAACCCCAAACCCTAAACCTACAGAGGCCCTAAACCCCCTAAACCCTAAACCTACAAAGGCCCTAAACCCTAAACCCACCCATAACCTTTATGGGTGCATGGACCCTCAGGCTTCGTTGGTTTGCAGCAGAAAAACAGACCAGGAGCATCCTTTGCCTCTGCCGGGTTTGGGGTTTCGGTTTCCGGTTTAGGGCTTTTTGGAGGGTTTAGGGTTTAGGGTTTCGGTTTCCGGTTTAGGGTTTTAGCGTTTAGGGTTTAGGGAGGGTTTGGGGCTTTTTTGGAGAGTTTAGGGCGTAGGGTACTCGCAGAACTCAGAATAGCAATACTAGTGGTCCAAAACCCCAAAAGCTTTTTCTGAAAGCTTCTACTTTTAGTCATCTGGGTAGCCCTGCCTCGTGCTGCGTGGCTTCCTCCTCGATATGCCAAGCCGCCAAGCCAAAGCAGAGGTCACGGTGGGGTTTAGGGTTTGGCGTTCAGGGTTTATATGGGTTTGGTTTTCAGGGTTTAGGGTTTTGGGTGTCCTCTCCGGCTGCAGCGTCGCATGGGCTGTCATAATTGTAGGACTCTATACTTTAGGACCAAATGACCCTTAAAAGTAGGGGCCCCATACCCTTATGCTATGAATCCCTAGTTTGTTCTTGAACCTGAAGCCCTTTTAGGGTTCTTTTCGTGCTTAAGGATAGGTTGTTGTGAGATCGTGTAGGGCCTCCTGGCCCTTTTTTTTTTTTTACGACAGCTTACATCGTATGGGAGTGAGTTTTGCAACCAGGGTCGAGGGCTGTCCTAAACCCTGAACCCTAAATCCCAAACCTTAAACCCTAAATCCTAAACCCTAAATCCTAAACCACCCTAAACCCTAAACCAAACTCCAAGCCCTAAACCATCGATTCCCGAATTGGGGCGGTGTTCAGCTTGCAGAGGTTTGAGCATGAGGTGCAGGGCTTTTTGGGTTTTAGGATTTAGGACTTTGGGTTTAGGGTTTGGGCTTCAGGGTTTGGGGTTTAGGCTCCAGGGTTTTAGGGTTTAGGCGTCAGGGTTTAGGGTTTAGGCTTCAGGGTTTAGGGTTTAGGCTTCAGGGCTCAAAATTTGGAGCTTTGTGAAGAACCCCGAACAGTCTAGGACATTTTCAGGTGGGTAGTTACCATTATGGGAGCCTTTTAGAAGGTCTATATACC
>CAJNDV010016936.1:16001-30370 GCA_905221635.1 Symbiodinium sp. CCMP2456 | reverse complement strand
AGTAGCAGTAGCAGTAGTAGTATATAGCAGTAGCAGTAGCAGTAGTAGTAGTCGTCGTCGTCGTAGACGTAGTGCAGCAGCAGCAGTAATTCTGTAGTAGAATTGCTCATGCCAGTGGCTTCAGCAGCAGTTTTTGGTCAGCAGTCGGTAACTAGCGGTTCGTCATGACCAAGAGTAGCTACTTCGCGTGAGCGCACAGCGGACAAAAGAAACGAAAAAACTAATTCCCGCGACTGCCTCTACGACGCCCAAGCATTATCGCAACACTGGCAAGTTAATTCTCACAGCTTACAGCACTCGACTATGTCTAAGAGATTCATAGTTTTCAGCTTCGACACACGCGGAGCTGCCATACGATTTGAGCTGCAGAACTCTTTGGGAAGTGGGGGCAAGGGCTGAGATATCAGATTTCTACACTGAAAAGTCTTTAGAGTCAGGGGGCGGAGGTACTCTGGGCAGGCGTAGCCCACAGTTCCGCCAACTCGGTGCACCTTGTGCTGCGAAGCACCTCGGCCGAAGCACGGACAGTGCAGCCGATACTGTCCGCAATCAGGGTCAGTTGGAGCAGTACAGTGCTGCTGCATTGCACTGCTGACTTCAGTCAATCGCCGGATCTCAACACTGTCTTGGAAACGGCTTGTCTTCCACCTCATTGCATGCCATGATGCTGGACAAGCATGCAAGGCCTCAGAGATGGGCACGGGCTGCACAGATGCCCTCACCCTCTAGCAAGTGTTAAAATCCCAAACTCAAATCTTCCAAGTATGTCGAAAGATTTGTCCGTGTGTCTATCTAGATTCATAACGTATGCGGCATAGTGCCATACCCTTGGGGCATCTCTTATGCAGATACTCATACTCATCCACTGGCCTAGACAGTAGAGCCCTGTGCCATAGTGCGTGCTGCACTCTGAGCAGGCAAGGCTCCAAAATCCGCCATTTTGGCCGTGCCATTTTTATCCAGCCTCGAAAAGCTGGGTGCATCTGCTGCAAAAACACAGGCGATTTCTATGGTTCAGGGAGCATCAAAGAACCGTGGCAGACATGGTGCTTCGGCACTGCGCCGCTTGGCTCGTCGATGCACAAACTGCCGGCCAGATGCAACGAAATGATCAAACCTCTGCCATACCAAAGCAGTTTGTCATGGATGATTGCGAGCAGGCTGCAAAATGTTCTGCGACTTGATGTCTCGATGAAAGGCCCTGCATGCGGCAAGCTTTTGAGGCGAACCCCTGCACCAGATTCACTAGATGAGCTCAAACCCCTGACGCCAGAGCTGCTGTAATCTAGACTCTAGGGCACACTGTAAAAACGTAAGGCGTATTCCGGGTTATAAATACACAGCTCGCCTCGTCCTGCAAGACTCCTGCTCTGTGAAAGTAGGAGGCATCACCGATGCATGCATCAAAAGTGGCAAGCACCACATATGCTCATGCATGAGATGCAATTAGCACACGGTCGGTTTTTCGCTGCCCTCTCCCACTGGCTGCCTTGGGGTCATATTGTGCAGGTGTGAGAGCCCGCAAGCCGCGTCGAGTGCAGCGCTGAGGCGTTCTCGGCCACCGAAAAGCTCCTCCACCACGTCTCCGGCTAGGAAGCCCACAATGCTGCACAAGACATTGGAATTTCTCACTCAATCGCACCGACATCCCGCTCTCCGAACTCCGAACTCGAAAAACCGTAACTGCAACTGCCAAAACACTCCTTGGCTTTGCATCTTACACCTTTGCTTCGCAAAACCTGGAAGCTGCTTGGCTGGCTCGCGACATTGTATCTTGAAGAATTCACGGTACATGTCGGAGCCCTCTGTTTTGCTCAGGAGTTCTAAACTCCCAAACTCTCCCGCGCAGGCTCCTTGCGATGCCGACCTGGAGAGTGGCGATCTGCTGTAAATATTGGGGCATTTAGGGCCGGAGTCTTGGAAGCTTAGATGAACTCGTCGTCTTAGACAAGTGGTTGGATTCTGCTAGTCATACAGTTATACGTGGGGTCCGGGCGCATTGCTTTGCCAAGCATAAAGTGCGCCGTGCTTTTGGGAATAGGTATTGTTGTCCTATGGCTCCCATTCAAGACGGATCTTGTCCGAGCTGCTCAAGTTGGAAGAGGCGACGGTTTAGCCGGTCACTCGAACGTACGCCAATCGATCCTGCTGGGTCTGCTCTCCCTGCTTCCAAGCAAAGGGGGCAAGCAGACGCAAGGCTCCACTGCACTGGCGAGCTCACCGGTTCACATCTGGGGTCCCGGATGTACAACAAGGCATGTGATCTCCCTAAGGACGAGTGATGCAGATGTTTTGCAGAACAGGTGGCTCCGTGATAGTCTTTGTGCCGCATCACCACCAGCACAGAACCTTGCTTTGCTGGGCCAGGCATACTCGTGGCAGTATTTAAGTACTTCCGCCTCTCCATTACGTGCTTGAGGTTGCTTGAGCCTGCTTGAGCTGAGGTGCTCATAGATGAGGCTGCGCCATCCAGTGGCGGCATGCCTCTGACAAAGCAAAAGGAGCGGGTTCTTTCAGCGCGATTGGAACCACAGAAGTGAGAGCGAATATGAAGGACGACAGTCGTGGAAACAGCAGCTCCTGACAAAAAACGGGTGGGCGCGAGGGTCAGCAAATTAGAGCTGGAAGAAAGGAGGAAGTTCGTCAGGTAAACTTACCTGATGCTTTGCAACGAAACGCGAGAAATATAAAGAAATGATGAGTAAAGTGACTTAGAGTGTGTGGACCGGCTTGCACCTTGCATGCCTAGACGGTGCCCTCCCTGGATCCATCACACAGCCCCAACATGCGAATCAAATTTGTTCTCTGCCGATGCCGGGCCGCGCATGTCGAGCAGCTAAGTAATTCTGGTTTAAGTACCAGCACCAGGATTTGGCATTCGGGGTCACAGTTGAAGCAACATCAGCAGCAGCAGCAGCAGCATCATCATCATCATCATCATCATCATCACCATGTTCCAGCAACAGCAGCAGCAGCAGCAGCAGCACATCTTTGTTGGCTCGGGCACGGATGGGTTCCCAACTCGGTAATGTTTTTCGATTCCCGACACATGGTTTCTGACTTGCCTTCCAGGCACCTGACTTCGACAGCGGTTAATGTTGAAGCATTGGAATCAGGCCTCGCACTCCGGCTCGGACTGTCCGTCCCAAACCCACGCACTGCGGTGGTGCGGATGCCTGAATAGAAACTTTCACCCTCGAATAGAAACTTTTAGCCTCTTCCCAGCGGCCTGGCAAAGCCCATCAGGATTACGAGGTTCGGATGTCGGAAACGTGACAGGACGCGAACCTGGCCGGTCGAAAAGCAAACATCCAACGGTTGAGATGCCTTTCGACCTTGTGGGTGTGGGATGCTGCCTGTATGAGACCTCGCTTACCTAGATACTGCAGGAAGCAGACAAAACACGCACAGCTCGACCCTACCGGCAGAACCCACAGCCATGCTGAGGATTCTTGGGAACGTTCTGTTCCCCACCTCGTCTTCAAAGCCACCTTCTTCTGGCACCTGCAGGACCTGCCAAGATATTTCAAACTGTGAAAACCAGCTCCAGCTTGCTCTACCTCTACCCTCTTCTTCCGCCATATGAGCAATAACCTTCACTGGGTATTAGGGTTTACACTCTCACAACTCGGACAAGCCGGGCGAGGATCCATAGGCGACAGGCGGCGTGAAAACATTGGAATCTAGGATGGTATTAGGGTTAGGGTTTAGGGTTTAGCGTTCGGAAAACTGCACAAACCCGGGAAGGTCTGATGCAAGAAGCGGGGCAGATCGCTCCGATCGCTCCTGAAGTCACACTGGCCACTCTGCACATCAGCACTAGCACCGTAAACAGTAGTACAGTATAATATGTTATAATATGGTTTTATTCTGTACAGCATAGTATAGTATAGCATAACATAGCATAGTCTATTATATTATAGTATGGTAGAGTATTAGCATAGCATACTGTAGTATAGCAAAAGAGTCGTGCCTTGATCGCCACCTCGGTTCCATCCTTCATGGTCCCCTTATACCTCAAGCATGGAACAAGTACATTGGAAGTGTCTTCGAAAGCCAGCATGCCGTATGACTCGCCAAGTCACACCTGGCCGAAAGACCCAGAGCCCAGTAAGCAGGATTTGTCGAAGCCTTGCGTTGCGTTTCGGAGGTCCTCCTCGCTGTACCTGCCAGGCCATGGCCACGCATCAGCTCGTATATGAAAGTCGAGACTCTAGAATATCAAATCATAGTAGAGTATATATAGGACTTGCGGGACTCAAACAGGAATTTGGGTTATAGCATGTTGCAATGGTTTGAAGGCATCAAGGGTGTGTGAAGCGGCGAGCGAGCCGAAAACAAGATGGGGCTGACTGATCAGCAACTCCATGGAATGGCCCATTGAGGCCCGGGATGCTCAAATCTCTTGAGATACTAACGACATGCTGCCCAGCCGCTCATTGTTGGCCTGGTTCAGGTGTGAGTCTGTTCGAGGGGCATCTCCATTCAGGTACTCGCCTCACTGCAACAAGCACACGATATCACACGATTCGGCGAGGCGCTGCGAAAGTAAGGCTTATTGTTGTATCGCCTGCCCCTCCACTGGAGATGATCTCGAATGCGGGAAGACATAGGAAGTCCCCGCGACCCAGGTCCAGGTGCCTTTAACGGTTTAACGCTCCTTGCAGCCGGGCCGCGCCACTTTTCCAGAAATCCACCAAATTCCATTCAGGTCAAAAGCATGCATACCCTGTTTTCTACAACCATATGAGCCACACGTTCAGAATTATAATTGGGCTGAAAGGCTGGTGCTGGCTTAGAAAACAATCTCAACTTTCCGATAAGTGGGATTTGCAACATCTGGCAAGTGTCTGTGCTTCGATGTAGAACACCATCGCAACCGTCATGTGACAATACTGAGACTGGGCTGAAGCTGCTGCAGTCTGTCCTTCCAACTGTTCATGCCAAGAGCTCTTAGACAAAAGATGACAAAAGACGGTGGTGTACCGAAATACAAGAGTCATAACTGATGACGATTTCAAGCGCCAAATGCGCGCGTCTGAGTTCCTGCCCACGGCTCTACCACGACTTGTCGCCTCGCGCTGGTTCTGGGATGAAGCACATCGCGAGTGGAGTGTAAAACCTCAACCCTGCCCTCGATCACACGCTTAATCCGCTGCATGCTTCGGCGAGCATCTCCCGTAGATATCAGAGACAAGGGCTAGGAAGCCGGATTCGGCAACCTGAACCTACATTAACAGCTTCACGCTCATCGAATTTCATTAACGTTTCAGGGCTGCTCCAATTGGGGTTCCCTTGTGTGGGACCCTACTTTTGAGCACCCGCATGCGTGCGCAAGCCATGCGATAACCAACGATTGGCACTGCGCTACATGTGTCTGTGTAATTTCTGCAAGATGGTGAGCTGTTTCTAGTCTCGTGCCGGGCTCGCCATGGCCCCCACACATGTCATCCGGCAAGCTATTTACAATTCAGATCTTTGAAACTAAGAAGCCTTGGTAGAGTAAAGATGCCAACAAAAATCCGGTCATCGCTTGTCTCACGAGTGCAGATGTCACTCCAAGCAACCTGATTCAAGCCAACGGTTGATACCGAAAAGGATTGGAAGATGCTGTCCATCTAACAACGTGTGCATACTGAACAAGGACATCCGAAGCTGGTTCTGAAACGCGAATCTGCAGCACCTGCCGGGTGGTGATGGAACGAATCAGACTTCGAACCAAGCAGCATTGTCGAAGCTGCAAAAAGGACCGAACCGAGCGTCGATGCAGCCAATGCCCACTTGAGCTCCACTAACATGCCAGGTCTAGAAACCTTCGAATCCAGGGTCTCTAGGCGACGTTCCAGGCTTGTCAACATCTCCAGTATCCTCTCTTGGCTGGCACTATCGCATGACGGTGGGCTGTGGGTGATGTTGACCACTGGCGATGTAGTGTTGTCTTCCCTGCGCTGGGATTCTACCTCGCCACTTTTCGAGATTGGCGTGCAAAGCCCGACATCCACCACCAAAGGAATGTGATCGGACCCCAAGCCGGCAACCAGTTTCTGTCTGGACTGCGGCGGGGGAGCTGCAAGAACACCTGCACAGATTCTCCAACGTCTGATTTTGCAGCCTGTGCGTTGTGAGTGAAGAATTGCAACTTACACACCACCTTTCTGCCCCACACTTGTGGGCCATGCTCCTGCATCTCCCGCCTGTCACTGCTAATCTGGCAGCACGCGAATGGTCTGGTCGACGCTGTGCGGGCAAGAAGAACCTGGGAGCGGATGGCGGCATCACACAGTGGACTGACCCACTTTCAATGGCTGCCGGTGAGGTTTCGGCTCTCACAGCTCGGACGCTTCCGGCCAGGCGTCTTCGATGCGATAGGCTAGGATTTTTGGCTTTCGGGTTTCGAGCATGTACTGAATGCGACTCTGCTTGCTCAGCTCCCGGCACGAAATCCAAGGTCTCCAGTGCATTGGTCATCGGCTCCATTCCAAGAACATGCGCATATGCGCTTATCATCTGATACTTCAACCACTTTGTCGTCAGCATCTGGTACAAAGGTCCTGGCAGATCTGGCAGGTTCCACTGGTACCCTGCGTTGAAGCCTCTCTTAGACAGGTCAACAACGTCACGAGCGGTCCTTCCAAAATCCGTGATGGATGGTATCCAGCTGATTTGATGGCTGCCACGAGAAAACCGATGGAGTCTTGCCCCAACACGCCTTTCGTGATGAGCTCGTACCTCGGAGGCAAGTGGATGCAACTAGCTGTGCTGAACTCAAGGCAATCGAACCCGGGGTGCTTCTCGGTGCAGGGCGGCCGAAACATAGACCTTTCTTGAAACGTAGAGAGACACATCAGGCAGCAAGCCAGGAGAAGCAACTTTGCGATGAAGCACGCATACGGAGATGATAGTTATAAGGATGAACAACAGGATTCACACTTTCTTTTTGAAAGGACACCGTTTCACAAGGGAAGCATCGTGCAAGCAACACCCAGCGAATCCCATCTAAATACATTTGTTAATCCGCAACATCAGTTTTTGCCTCCTGCATTGCTGAGCGAGTCGCGAAGCAGGGTTCTGAGATCATCCAAGTAAATTCAAGCATTTGTATGCCAAGAAAACATGCTCAGCTCCACTATGTAAGGGTCATCAGCGTGCTAGTTTCGCACAAGGCAAGGACATCGAAGCAACATGTGCAAGTGTTCATGAGTAAACATCAATAAAACAACGAAAAGACGTCGAGTCCTCTGCGCCTGACCAGAGCCTCATCAGACAACTTCGTGACTAGGCTAACATCGAAAACAACCTCGCTCCAGACCCCAGACATGTTCAATATAGTGCATTCACATCTAACGCTCTGCTCACAGTAGGATGGTCAGCCTGGCCTACGGGAGCACACCTTTTCCGCAACCCACGAGCCCTTCTTTTGCTGGACAGGAGCTTGGGGGACTGGTGCCATGGCTCGCAGCATCACGCGACGCGAACACACAACTCCTACTATCGCGACCGCGTGTTGTTTTGCCGACCTTGGACTCAGCCTCTCGTGCCAAACTCGTCGAGCATGCATGGGTCCGCTTGGCGTGCGAAGCCATCGGGCCGGGCCGGAGAGGCAGATAATGCCGCACCAATGGCTCACGCACACCACACCACGGCCCCTGGAGTGGCGTCGGAAGACCGTCGTCGACCGTCGACTTGACATGGTCCTTTATGGCGTCACATGCGTCACCATGCGTCACCCGTTGGGGAGGTGCCTTATGTTGCGATGCCACGTTGGTGTTCCCACTGTCGAGAGATGGCTTGGCAGACGGAAGCGCCTGCCGCTGAGGACGGGTCTGCCTGGCCACTGCCGAGCGCCGGAAGGCCAAGTGGAGGGAAAACCGGGGAGTAGGATGCTAGAAGTAATTGACCGAAGCGTTTTTCAAGCAGGCGCCAAACACTTTGGTGTGTGGGAAAAATCTCATGGCTTTGTCATGCAACAAAGACTGCATTCTGCGGTGCTGGTGTTTACTTGGCGTGGCGGAAACGCCTGCACTTTTTGACATGGTACCGGCACAGGCATTGGCTGCATCTCTGCCGCATTGCGAGAACTTGTTCATCGTTTACCTTCAAACTCTTATAGTGCACAGTGCACGGCACCAAGCGTCCACAGGAGCATGGACCACGGGAATCGGATGCATCATTGATTCCGATATGTTTGGTAGACTTTGCTGATGCTTCTCACTCATTCCCGGGCGTCGTCGCGTTCCCACTTGCACGGTCACCCGCGGTTTTGCCGTCCTTTTATGTGTGTATAGCACTGTATAGCTGGACGGATAACACATGGCACGAAGGCGCTCAGATGCGAGGCACTCCCGAGTGGTAAGCGCATCCGCCTGCGCCTGCCACGGCCTGCTTTGAGTGTTCTCTTTTTCTGCACCCAAGGCATCTTTTTGCTGTTCACGGGGTCGCCATGCTCGTCGCCCAATCCAGGGACAGACTACGGAGGCATGTCAGGGCATGCGGCTGGCCAGATGGGGGCGGAGGCCGATGGCTCTAGGAGGTCGCTGAGAACCGGCGAGCGCAGCCCCAGCAGTACACTGCAAGGGCGACACGACAGGGGTGCCGACCGCAACTTGGGGCGCGCTGAGTAGCGACTGCGAGGAGGCCGGACCATCGCGCAACCCAAGTGGTGATCGCGGCAGCTCGCGCCGCTTCGGCACAGAACTTGCAGCCAGCCTCGGTACCAATGACTCAATGACGACAAGCCGGCATCTCCGGGTCTGGCCGAGCTCCGGGTACTGGTGGCGGGCTTCACCTGGCATGTGAAGGGTGGCACGATTGTGGGCCCACTGCTAAAGGAAAAACGGCCATCGCCACAAATGTGCGAACTCGACCGGGATCGCGGGCGGAAGCGTCTTCAGTTAGCGGCTCATCGAGCTCAAACTCTGGACTCTGGATGCAGCTGGGTCTGAAGTCGATGAACAGCTCCCACAATAAACTACCACTGTTCCATCACCAGTCGAGCTCTAGTCCCAAGTGATTGCCGCTTACTTCGTTTACGGATACAGTCCGAATTGGGCAAGCTCCGCCCTTTGACGTTTTTCATTGGAGTGGCAAGGATCGACCGTCGCTCCGACATCAGAGGCTGTCACCGGGCTCCGAAGGATGGCGCCCCGTCGCCTGTTCGGCTACAGATTATATGAATCTCCGTGACCTCCACACTGCCAGAGCAAACACCCTATCGAGCTCCTGCGGCGATGTTCATATGTGGAGCTGCAGCAAAGCTGGCTCTGAAAGGGTATGGTGGAAAGCCAAGTCCCAGTTTATCCGCGCTTAACCCTTCAAAACTGAAGCCGCCGTGCGGTCGCATTGCGCGAGACCGAAAGCCAAAACAACAGGGCCGTTTCCACGCAGGCCTTGAATAATGCGGGGGATTTTTTGAATGTTCGAATAGAACCTGATCCAATGCTCAAACCCAAGGCATCACAGAAACCCATGAGTGCAGTTACGGCACACCGGACTGGCGATGGTCTGCTGCTCGGAGTTTGGGTCCACAAATGTTTGAAACTTGCCGCTCGCAACACCTTGCCTTCAGGGGTGAGGCTCTGGCGCAGTACCAGCTCTATAGCAGCTAGCAGCAATATTGCGTCTCCTGCAACTGCTGCTGCTGCGGCTTCTGCTGCTGCTGCTGCTGCAGCTCCTGCTACTGATACTGCTACTGCTTTGAGCACACCACCACCACCAACAACAACAACACCACCACCACCACCACCATCACCACCACCACCACCACCACCACCACCACCATGCTGCTGCTGCCGCCACTGCCACTGTAGTAGCAGTACATATCGTCGTCGGTATCATCGCAGTCAAGCAAACGACAAACAGCTCGGCCGTGGATGTTATTCTCATTCGTTCTAAGCTTTGCATCCTCACCGTGTTTTATTGCTCGCCTTCGTCTTGTAATCAACTTTGTCAGGATAATGGCTTCAGTTCGGGCTATCCGACCTTCGAAAGAAGTACCGGGCATGGCAAGCAGAACTCCACAGCCCCCAAAACCCAAAGTTTCACGTTCTAGCCCCGAGGGTCCGCGAAGTGCTGCCCAGGAACATGACGGTGGTCGCCATCTGGTCAAAGTCGCCCTCTTGGGCGATGTGCTTGGATAATAGATCGAAGGACATCTGCGGATAATATGGCGGCACGTTGAAGTCCCCAGCGACAACTACCTCCGACGGGTATCCCGAAAGACACAGATTCAGACGCTTCCTCCTGCAATCAACCGACCTACTCCCAGCTCTCAGTTCCTAGCCGGGCATACGGAATAAACTCTCTATAATGTAGGGGCCTGAATAATTAGAATAGGGTTTTGGGGTATATTCCATTATAACTATAATAAGGAACCCCAAAACAGTATAGGCAATTATTCAGGCCCCTACATTACCCTCCACATGCCGCCCGTGTGATTCCACGTTCGACAAACACCCATGGGTTTACCCAAACTCTACATGGAATTGATTACAACCCAATGAAACCCCCAAAAGGACGAGTACACAGAAATCCTGCCGTTTAGGATCCGATTCTTCGGCACATTCGTTCTTTGGGTTCGGACCTGACTACCGGAACCAAAACTTTGCCGAGGACGCCAGCAAACACTCAAACTCGCATAGTAGCGGGACTCGTGCTCCAAGACGCGCTCCATGCTATCCATGAGCATCAGCGTCTGCACGGCTTGAATATCCAGGCGCATCGGAAGTAAGCTGATAGGGTTCGCAACGATGTACCTTAGGGCTGACAGACTCAAGCGAGTCCGGAGAAAGCCAACACCCAACAGATCAAGGAAACAAGAAAAAATTGCAGATCCCGTCCAGCTGCGCTGCCCCAACCAGCAGGGCATGCTGCTCTTTGCGGAGCTTACTGCCCGATTTGATGCCAAGGACAATTAGAAGCCCAGGGTGCCTTCAACTTTGCCAGAACCGTGCATGAGAGAAGATTTCAAGATCACAACTGAAGTTGGTATAACTATTCTAATTTACCTAAACCTCGAGAAGCAAAAATACCGACTTATTAACAGGCGAAAAAGGAATGTCTCACAACTTCCCGGATACCCCTTGGAGAAGAACCTGCTCTGCTGGTCCTGTCAAGTGCACATGGCGAGCACACAGAGAGGCCCTCGCCTACGGAATTGCTACGACTGCTAATGTAGGAGCCTGATTATGCAACCCTGGTCCGATGACCCCAGAACATTAGGATCCATAAAGAGAGCCCCAAGAAAGTCCTCAGGTTTCATAATCGGGTTGCTATATTACTGACTACTTCATTTTGCCGCCGAAAACACGGAATCAGCTGCGATGGCCACTGTCTGGTACCGATCGGACCAGGACTAAGACTGTTTCTTGTAACGGCTACTGTGACGACGACTATTTAGACCACTACGACTACTCCTGCTACTGCCACTGCCACTGCCACTGCCGCTGCCGCTGCCGCTGCCACTACCACTACCACTACCACTACTACGACCACGATGATCACTACTACCACCGCTAGTATGACTGTAACCCTGATTCCTTTTTGCATCCAGCCTGCAAGAGCCTCTGCTGGCTTAGAGCAAATCTTCAAGTCTGCAATAACCCTGACTCCTAGTAACAAGAACTGCAGCAATCTCCTTATCCTCACTGTCGTCGCAGGTTGGAATCGTGCTGGCATGAGAACTGTCAAAGGTAGTTGTTATCATCCTTACAATGAGTGCAAGCCCCGCTCTCCCATTTCTCTGCTGTGCCCAGACCTCACCTTTGTCCCCTACCAAAATGGGGGTTTCCGAAAATAGGGGACCCGAATATAGTACCCCAGATAGTAGGATCCTTACGAAAAGGACCCCAAAATAAGGTACCCCTTATTTTCGGAAACTCCCAAAATAGCAGTGAAGGTCTGCTGCATGGCGTTGGAGGGGTCAAGATGGGTCAAGGGTCCCGGGCTTGCAATTACCGGCTCTGAGCTTCCTGCAACCCTCAAAGCCCAAAAAGAGCTCAAAGCCCAAAATACACAAACCCTCAAAGCCCAAAAACCTCCAAGAGCCCACATCCCCAAACCAGCAACCCCATACCCCAACTCAATTCCTGCCCGGTCCTTGTTCAGGGCCCCCTGTTTCTGAGCCAGCCAGCGGCTGTTAGTGGCATCTCCGAGGTCCACCTGCCAAAGGAACAAGCACACCCTTGCAGAACCCACGGCGTAAAGAAACATGGCACATGTCTACATAAGAAATATGCGTGCATAAATATATATGTATATATGTATGCACACATGCACGCACGCGGGGTCTGGAGCAGTCGGGCGTAAGTGAGTTTAAAGTTCAAGGCTTGTAAGGCTTAAGGCTGCGAGTGCGAGTCGTTCGGGATCCCAGGTCCACTTCCACGGTGTTCCCGAGATCGAAGCGCGAATGTCGCCAGAGGACGGCGATGCCCATGCCAGACTCCGAACAAGCCTGGAGGCTTCCCAGAGAGCCCAATACCCCTCAATTCAGGAATATACCATAAATCATAATATTCAGGCCCCTTAATTAAGGAATATATGGGCCTTAGTATTATGAGTTTAAGTTAAGGTATATCCCTTAATTAAGGGGTATTGGGCTTTCTGGGTCCCAACCTTCGGCCAAGGGTTTCCATAGCCGTTTAAGGGTCGTAGGGTATTAGGGCTTTAGGGCTTTAAGGTTTAGGGCTTTAGGGCTTTAGGGCTTTAGGGTTTTAGGGTTAGGGTTTTTAGGGTTTTTAGGGTTTAGGCTGTAGGGTTTTGGGCTTTAGGGTTTTAGGGTTTAGGGTTTTCGGGTTTAGGGTTCAATTCCATGCCCAAGAATTTCTTGCCCCTCACCCTCAGCCTCGGGGCTGATTTTTGAGGTTCTGGACTTTTAGGGTTTGGGGTGTCGGGAAGAAGCATCTGAAACCCGAAACCCCTGGGCCCTAAACCCTAAACCCTAAAGCCTAAACCCTAAACCCCTAAACCCCTAGGCCATAAACCCTAAACCCTGAATTTTACCATGGCCCCTAAACCCTAAACCCCTAGGCCCTAAACCCTAAACCCTAAACTTTACCATGGCCCCTAAACCCTAAACCCCTAAACCCTAAACCCTAAACCCTGAACTTTACCATGGCCCCTAAACCCTAAACCCCTAAACCCTAAACCTTACAGCCTAACTAGACCCAAACCCAGCCTACAAACCGGGCCGGCAGCTGCACAGCAAACGCCAAACCCGGCACCCTCAGTTTTTTTTTAGTTTGGGGGTTTAGGACTTAGGGTTTCCTAAACCCTGGAGAGCTTTAACCCAATGAAGCTTTCGGGTTTAGGGTTTAGGGTTACTGGATGGAATATACGGCTGCCGACCTTACATAACCAGACTGTCGTATACCCCAAACCCTATTCCAATTCTTGGCGTCTTCCTCATTGACGGTACTGGGTAGTCTGTTCCCAGAGAGCACAACAATGCCCCCTAGTAAAGGAATATAGCTGAAATCACAATCCGAATCCCCGTAAAGAAATTAAGGTACAGTACTTAATTAAGGGGTATTGGGCTCACTGGGTTGTTCCTTAACCGGTTTAGAAATATGACACCTTGTAGTGCCTTGTAGTATAAGGACTTTAGTACAACACAGGGCTTAGAAGGCCAAGGCCGCCAAAGCTTTGATGTTACGAGGGTCCATCCTTGAGCGATGACTTTCGCTCTTTGACTTGAAAACGGGGCTTTCAGATTCTAAGCCGGCTCCAGCTGGCATCTGAGCTCTAGGACTGATAGACCTTAAACCCCTATCCCCAAACCCCTAAACACTAAACCCTAAACTCTTAAAAAAACCCTAAACTCTAAACCCCTCACCCCTCAACCCTAAACCCTAAACCCTAAACCCTAAACCCTAAACCCTAAACCCTACCCAAACCCTGAAGCTCTGGGCTTGGGCCTTAGCTCTAGCTTTCGCAGGGGCATCCGAGCTCCAGGGGCTGAGAAGACTAGGCCCTCTAAGCCTTCAAGGGAAGCCCTGAGCTCCATACAGTCTTATAAACCATAAATAAATATGAATTATATATATATATATGTTTATGAAAATCATAATTATTATTCTAAGAGAATTTCTATTAACATTAACCATATTGATATTATATTGGCCCTAAACCCTCTGAACCCTAAGCCCTCCAATGGCGCATGGCTCAGGAGAATGCCTGGCGTTGGGTGCGACTTTTTCAAATATGCTCAAAGAACAAACTAGAAGCATACAAGATATGGCTGCATGCTTTTGCAACCTGACACTGACATGCCAAATCTCAATGGACTGACCAACATTGCAAGTCGTTTCATGTCACGAAACACATACTTCTGCGATGTCACATTTCCTTGCATGAAGTCAGACAAGTGACCCCGC
>CAJNDV010016925.1:57377-67779 GCA_905221635.1 Symbiodinium sp. CCMP2456 | reverse complement strand
ACCCCTACTTCTGGCCCTCTAAAAGGGTCTATTTCCCGAAAGGGTCCCCTTAATGCTAACTCCTAGTGAGACTGCCAGTGCCACTGCTGCTGCTGCTGCTGCTGCTGCTGCTGCTGCTGCTGCTAGTGCTACTGCTTCTGCTACTGCTACTGCTACGATTGCGACTGCGACTGCTACTGCGAATACTACTTGCGACGACGACGACGACGACGACGACGACTACTACTACTACTCCTCCTGCTGCTGCTGCTACTACTACTACTACTACTACTACTCCTCCGGCCGGATCTGAGATCTGTCTCCCGTTCGTCAAGCACTGGTGTACCGTGCGACGCTGCTGAATGAATCCTGCTGGTGCTGCTGCTGCTGCTGCTGCTACTACTACTACTACTGCTGCTACTGCTACTGCTGCTGCTACTGCTGCTACTGCTAGTGCTACTGCTACTGCTACTGCTACGGCTGCGACTGCGACTGCTACTGCTGCTGCTGCTGCTACTGCGACTACTACTACCACAATTACTTTGCTACTTCGCCTGCGACTCCGACTCCTACGCCTACGCCTTCGGCTACGGCGGCTACGGCTACGGCTGCTAGTGATACGACGACGACGACGACGACAAAAATGACGACCACAGCAACTGCGACTACTACGACTACCGCCAAGGACGACAGTGAGCCCCATGATCCTTTGATCCTTTCAACTTAAAGTCGCCTGCTTTGAACGACTGGCCTGAAACGGGTGAGGGTTTGCGAGTTTATGGTTTGGGGTCTCCGGATCTGCGTAAGTTTTTGGGCTTTCAAAGATCCAAATGAACACAGCCACGGATTGGTGCTGGAGATCTGCCCGCCATCTTCCAGAGTGGTTGTCGTGGTGCCAGCGCCGCCGGCGGTCGTCGTGGTGGTGCCGCCTCCTGTGCTCAAATGGGTCTGAAGGGTTACGACGCAAGGTTTCGGTATTTTGTGCTCGAAGCAGCGGATCCAAACCCAACAGTAGGGATGGGAGGATTCCCTTGTACGTTGCACGGGCCAAAGACACACATATCATGGGTAGAGACTTCTCAAAGTCTCAAAACTCCGAATACACTACACCAGGGGACCAGGGGCTGCTGCTCGCTGCTCCATCGGTGGGTTCACTTGCAAGAAACCTGGGTTTCGACAGCAGCTCCTTAGTACTAAGGGTATGTGTCCTTTCTCTTACGATCTGGTTTGAACACGGGAACCCGAAAGTGCCAAAGAACAGGGCAAAAGCGTACTAGTGGGGAACCTACACACCGACCCTGAACCCTGAATGTGTAGCAGCGACCTGTGCCTGTCAATGTCGACGAGACCGGAGGGCATAATGTTTTGGGTTTAGGATTTAGGGCTTCGGGTTTACAATAAGGGCTTCGTTTCGTTTCGGTGGCCTTTAAAATCCTGAGAATCGGGTTCTAAAACAGGGTCCTCCCAACGGCCCCCTCAAGGGCTCTATAAGGGTTCCGATAAGATTAACGCGCTTTTTTTTCACTGGTAGTTTGGGCTGCTTTAAGGTTTGTCTTACGTGGCAGGCGTGGGACTTTCGTTTGGGGCCTTAAAAAACTAATCCTTCCAGAAGTCCAAATCTGTGCAACTTCCAGCGCCCAAGAAACCGATTCACAACGACCTTTGTGTGGACGTTAACATGGTTGGGACATGGATGCTCTGTGGGAACGGACGGAGTTTGTGCATGGATGTTAACATGGTTGGGACATGGATGCTCTGTGGGAACGGACGGACTTTGTGCAGGGATGCCTGTATGTGCAAGAAACACAGGAGAATGCCAGGGAAAATACAGCGCGCCCACCTACTATAAGGGTACGTATAGTGTAGGGGTCTTACAAATTACAACAGGATTTGGCGGGGTACATTATAAGGATCCCCCTAAAATAGTATTCGAAAGGGGTTTGTGGCTCCCTTATTGTATACTTATAATTGGGAAGCCTAAGAAGCAATGTGGGTACTGCCGGAGCCTAGATGAGTACCAATACCACTTTGGGGGTTCCTTATTATAGATATTCATACCCCAAAACCCGATTCTAATCATTATGCGGCTTCTACACTAGTTATTATTTAGGCATCTAGAGTACCCTCCACCTTCAACGGGATTCAAGCAGTCAGAAGCGCACAACAAAGCCCACACCGCAAGCTGCGAAACCTTGCATCCCAAGACCTTCCCAAGCCCCGTAATTAAAGAGGGTTTAGGGTTTATAGGGCTTAGTCTTCTGATATATATATATATATACATACCTTCAATCATGATAGGGTTCTTACTATGATTTCAGGCATGTTCCTCCATCGAGGGATTTTCGAAGGTCTGGGTCCCTTGCCTCCTTGGCTCTGACCAGCCGTGGTGGTGGTGGTGGGATCAGAGATTCCCAGCGCCGCCTTTCGCTGCTGGTTGGCGACCTGGGGCTGGGGCGAGCACCCGTAGATGGTGTAGATGTGAGGTTCGCAGATTCGAAGAGAGAGCTCTGCTCTCTTTCTTTTGCTGGGTATTCATGTGTGTTCCCTCTGCGATGGGTCTTTGACAATTTCTGCTGCGGCTCTTGGCCAAAGGTTGCGTTTGCGGCTCCGAGTCAGCACAAAGGCTTCCGGTCCGGACATCAGGTTCTAAGACCGGTCCCCATACATAAACCCTCTAAACCCAAACTAAACATGATACTCTTAAGCAGAGTTCCCCAATCTAGCAGTGCATGCTCTTCTCCCTGTCCTGCTTACGGGCATTCAGGGCCCCAAGATAGTACGGCACCCTTCTAAACAGGACCTTGCAAGGGACCCTAACTTAGAGAATTACCCTTATGACGGTTCTCAAATTCACCCTCAACTCTGCTCGTTTCAATCTCCACCTGCAAAACTCTAAAAACGCCCGCGACGTCTAATGTAGGGGCCTTAATCATTAGAACAGGGTTTTGGGGTATATTATACTACAGGTATAGTAAGGACCAGGAACCCCAAAAATAGTATAGGTAATCATCTAGGCCCCTATATTAAACCTGACATTTTCGCGACTTCGTTCTACCTGTGCACTGTATTGAATATGCTATCTGCTTGTCCCCCAAGAAACCAACATGGTCCAGCAACAGCCCTCTCCTTATGTTTTGGCGCATGCTCTGCAGCTGCGCAAGCACTGGTTCTGGACAGCAATCCAGCATTGTCTGCGAATGGCAAAACTTGTTAAACGTCTGCTTTGGAGTTTCCCTCAATCACAGCAGGACACGTACGAAAGGGCATTCGGCATAAGCAGCATAAGCTGGTCTGCAAACCCAGCGCCCCTAAAGGTCCCGTCCGCAAGCCCTAGCACCAATCGTCAACCAGAAAAGAAACCTAAAAGCTTATGATGCAAGCAAAAACCGACAAACGGCTTTTGGAACAAAGTCACGTCTGCGCGGGTGGTGATCGTTTTCTTCTCCGATGCAACACGAACTCCCACCTGCACATTGATGTGACTATCAGTGTCTGTGGTTACATCTCTGCAAAAGTCTGCAAAATTATAATAGTTCGCATAGTTGCTACGGTTACCACTACTGGTGCAATTCTCATGAAATGTGACAGATTGGAGTAGCGGATAGGGAGGTCTACCCGGCCACAGTTCTCATCAGTTTGGCTAGCAGTAGGAGTTGCGTCGCGGACAAAGTACAAGGCAACGACACTCTGTCTGTGTTGCTATGGTGAGCAGTGGAACTGGCCATACTGTCGTTAGGACATGCCCGTTGTGGAACGATCGTGCCAATCTCAAAGTATTGCGTCCGCTCTCTTTAATTGTAGGCCTACCGTGTAGGCTTAGGGTAATATAGGGGCCTAAATCATTAGAACAGGGTTTGGAGCCCATTATACAATAATTAGAATTATAAGGAGCCCCCAGAATAATAGAGGCAATTATTGACGCCCCTAACCCTAAACCCTGAAAGCAGCCATTATAGTAACCCTTACTAGACTTGGCGACTTCAAAGTGTGAGTTCGAAAATCCTGATGGCTCAAGGAGGCGAGGACGTTGAAACGCTCAATTTAGGATTTAGGGTTTAGGGCAGCCTACCAAAGAACAACGCACGGCACGGTGTAGGGTTTAGGGTTGACGCCCGTGACGTCGAATGTAGGGGCGTTAATGATTAGAATAGGGTTTTGGGGCACATTCTACTAGAATTACAATAAGGAACCTCAAGAATAGTATTGGTAATTATCTAGGCCCCGATATTGCAAAAGAACAACGCACGTGGCGTCCTTCGCAGCAGCTCCCCTGTTGTGCTGAATCCTGCACCTAGCCCGAAGCATCGCTTCCGAAAACCTTAGCGGAATTTCATGAACGCAGAAAGCATACCTCATCTCTTCAAGGAGACTGCGGAAAGAAGCCCGAACCAGCAGGAAGAAACTACAGCCCCAAACAACGGCTCAGCCGCAATCCAAAACACCAATCCCGACAGTAAATATGCTTCAACCCAAAGTCCTGATTTTGGGTGTAAGGATTTAGAGGTTTAGGCTTCGGGGTTTTGGGGTTTCGGGATCCCTGCTTAGGACTTTTGGGGTTTTGGGGCTTTGGGGTTTCGGGGAGTTCGCGGTAGGGTGTAGGGCTTTATGTTTTTTGGGGTACCCCAACAGCAGGATCCCCGGCCTTGGTGTTCACTGTGCCAAGATCGCCCAGAGCCTTCATGGCTCCAGTGCTGCTGCTCTTCACCTGGCCACAGGGTCTCTTCTGCTGTGGGTTGCGGTGATGGTGGTCTTACTTGTAGCTTGCGGCTTGCAGTCTGTAGTTTGACCTTGTGGGTATGGTTGAGGCTGCGGGTTTGCGATCGTGGTCGTGTCGGTGTTTGTCCGGATGAATGTGTTAACGCGTCTCTGCTTTTGTCGTTTGGGGTTGTGCTCGTGTTGCAGCTACTGTAATTAGTCGTCGTCGTTGACGTTGCTGCTGCTGTTGCTGCTAGTTGTTGGTGTTCTTAGTGTTGTTAGGTTTGGTGACCTCTTGGTGTCGTTAGTGTTGGTAGTGTTGCTGGTGTTGTTGCTGTTGCTGTTGCTGTTGCTGTTGCTAATGTTGTTGCTGCTGCTGTTGCTCATGCTGGTGCTGGTGCTGGTGCTGGTGGTGGGTGGCGGTGGCGGTGGCGGTGGCGATGGTAAGGGTAGCGGTGGTGTGGTGGAGGTGGCGGTGGTGGGTGTGTAAGTAAGTGTAAATGCGTGTGTGTGTGTGTGTGTGTGTGTGTGCCGACTTGTGTCTACGTGTGTTTGCTCGCCTGGCTGTGTTGTGTGATGCTGTTGTTTTGTGCTTGCTTGCCCTAAATAAGCCCTATACCCTAAACCCTAAGACCCTAAACCCTAAAACCCTAAACCCAAAGCCCTAGAATTCCATAGTAGGGTTTCAAGAAGGAGGATTTATGTTCATGAGGCTGGCAAAAGGCCAAAACCCTGTAAATCCACGCAAAACGTCGCCGTCGTTTTCGGGAATTGAAAAAGCTGAAGCTCGAATCCGAAGAAGAGCCACCTGCTTCTGCAGCTCCTGCGCCACATCCACTGGTGCCACCGATGTAACGCCTTCATTCTCGATCTCCAGCCTGTGTTTTTCGCCGAGCTATATAGCTTTAGTCCAAGGCATGACTTTAGGTTCCGCATAACTTGGGACCCTAAATGCTCAAATGCTCAATCCAGCCTGTCCCTCAGCTAAACCCCAAACCCTATTTAATAAAGAAATTCTTATGGATTTCAAAGTTCCCAAGCGACAGTGAAGCCTCAACCCAAAGGACTAAAACCCAAGCTCCAAGGCCCGAACAACACGGCAACCCCACATCCCAAACGAAACCCACATCTCATAATGTAGGGGCCTTAATAATTATGATAGGGTTTGGGGGGTTCCTTATTATGACTATAGTCTAAGAGTCCCCAAAACCCTGTTCGCATTATTCAGCCCGCTATATCAATCTAGGAGCCTCAATCAGTTGCGATCGCCTCCCTGATCCGTATTTGGAGTAGTCGGCATGAAGCTCAGCGAATTCTACCACGAGCCTTCGTTCCTACCCGGGTCCCTGGACAGCTATCCAGCTATCCCTAAACCTTAAAAACCCGAATACATTAGCCCCAAACCTGTACCCGAAGTTCGGACACCCGAAACCCGTTCAAAGCAGGGAGCGTCAGCACTGCACCGGCAGTAGAGGCGCGGCGGCTGGAGAGGCGTCTCCCTTGGACTGCGGTGTCCTGGCTCCTCGGTGAGCCGTCGGAATTTCGGAGTAAACGCTTTCTGTCTGAGCGGGATTTCTAGAGAGTAACTATGGGCTCTTAGGCTTCGAAAAAAACTGAAAAGCCCCAAAACCCTGGACCCTAAACCCTAAACCCCTAAAGCCCTAAACCGAAAAGCCCCAAACCCCTGGACCCTAAACCCTAAAGCCCTAAACCCCTAAAGCCCTAAAGCCCTAAAGCCCTAAAGCCCAAAACTTCAGCGCCAGGCTCTTGTAGGTGATGACAGACTTCAGGCCTGCTCTGCAGATGCAGGATGCAGAGTACGAGGGGGTTTAGGGTTTAGGGTTCAGGGTTTGGGGTTTGGGGTTTAGGGTTATTTAGGGTTTAGGGTTTAGGGTTTAGGGTTTAGGGTTTAGGGTTGAGGGTTTAGGGTTTAGGGTTTAGGGTTTAGCTCCTTTATACAATAGTTAGAGTAAGGAACCCTGAGGAGCAAGATTATTGGTGATTATGCAGGCTGGCAGCTCCCTCCCTCTTCTATAAGATTTAGGGCTTCGGGGTTAAGGGTTCAAAGGGATTTTAGACCCTACTGTCACTCACACCCTCAACCTAATACCCTAAACCCTAAACCCTGAAAACCTAAAGGCCTTTGGGCAGGTAGAGTTCACCATTGAGGAGCACTCTCACATCCTCGAGCTTCTCCTGGGCTTTGTCCTTCACGGCATCCAGCACCACGATCACCTGTCTGAGTCTTGGGTGTAGGGTTTTGGGGCTTAGGGGTTGGGGTCCAGGGTTTTATTCCTTATCTGAAGCCTAGGAATCCCGGACGATTTCTCTGCTTTGGGGCATCAGGGCTTCGAGGTGCAGGGTAGAGGATTTTGTCTTTAGCGTATTTGGGGTTTACAGGTTAAGGGGGGTTTAGGGTTTAGGGCTTCGGATTCAGGATATGGGCCGAGCCCTGAATCGCAATCAGCAAAGGGGCCTTGGATTTCTGCTTCTCACCACTGGCGACTGCAGAGGCGTTGGTGCCACCCGCGCCATAGAGGTCCTTGCACGACTTCCATGAAGGGATATGCGTTCCTGCAGGGTGGATCAGATCGAGGTGTAGGTCTCCAGTGGGAATCTTTATGGTTTAGGGTTATAAGGGCAGCCGTACGGCCGACCCTAGTGCCAAGACTCTAAGCTACAAGACTTTGAGGGGCTCACTTGTTCTATGCATGACGCGAGTGCGCCGAATGGTAAAAACAGATGGTCAATCATTCTATCAAATAACTTACCTAAGCCCCCCAACCCTGAACTCTATAAACAAATCATCCTTCAACCCAAATAGTATTGATAACTATTTAGGCTTTGGGCAGGGCGCTAGTCTGGGAGGCAAGGCCCTAAACCCGTAAACCCCTAAACTCCAAGCCCTAAGCTCCTGAATTGGGAGCTAGGATTAGGACCCTTGGGGATATAGACCCTCTCAATAAGGTCCCTTTTAAGAGAGCCAAAAGTAGGGTTCAGAAGGGGTACCCTTTAAGGGGTAATACTACCTATGAATCAGACCCGAGTTGCGCCCCTCACCCCGAAGCTTTAGACCCTCAAGGCTTTAGGTTCGGCGCTCAAGGACCCTATTTGCCCTAAACCTCTAAGAGGCTCAGGCTTAGGGACCTTGTTTGCCCTAATACAATAATTACCAATCCTAGTTTGGGGGGGCTCCTTGTTTTAATTATAGTATAAAGGACCCCAAAACCCTATTCTACTTATGATGTTTTTGGCCCCTAGACTAAACCCTAAGCCCTGACTCGGCCGCTCCAGAGGGACACTTCTGCATGTTATCGCCAGCGAGGCAGTTCGCGGGAGCCACGCAACTGATCGACTCCTTGGTACGAAAAACTAAGACAAATCGATACACGGTTTAGGGGTTTATAGGGTTTATAGGGTTTAGGGTTTATAGTAAAATACTAGTCAAAAATACATATGCGATCATATATTCTACTCTAAGATAGGACACTCGAATATTCCATACTGCTTAGGTTGCCTGTTTGGGGGAGACCCTGCGAGCTAAGGCTAAGGCTAAGGCTAAGGGTTCGCAGGTTTGGATTCCTGGGTTCCTAGGGGGTTTTAGGGTTTTTGGGCACTCTGGGGTTCAAGGGGTCTTAGGGTTTTGGGGGACTCTGGGGTTTAGGACCTGGGAGCAACGCCGTTGCTTCTAGTCGATAACACGGGGAATGCCAGGCTCCCGAACTCTCCAACTCTCAACCCCCTAGTAGCGCTAGCACTGCATGCGATGAGACAAGAAGCAGCCGAAAGTAACTGACTTCAGATGACACCAGCTTGGAGGGTTGATATTACTGCCTAGCATCTAGCAGGGTTTCATGGTTAAAGAAGGACGATACTATCCTGCAAGCCTTAACCTCGAGTATACAAAGCCGCACACATCAACTTTTGCATGCGCAAGCATCCGACCTAAATGTCCCAGTCGAGGTCAGGTGCGTCTGGATGCAAGTCCTGATGCCCAATCTTGAAACACCCATGACCGTAGAAAAAACCTGACCTATAGGGTGTATAACATGGGTCTGAGTGGTTTTACAAGGTTGAGATGTCGAATGGAAGGTGGATTTAGGTCTTAAGGCTAAGGGTTTCAAGCAGTGGGAAACCCTCAGTCCCCAACCCCCTGAACCCTAAACCTGCAAACACTAGTATCGAGGCCTTAATCACTAGATTAGGGTTTTGGGGGCCCATTATACTATGTTTATGATAGGGAACCTCCAAAAAAGTACTGGTAACTTAGGCCTCTACATTAAACCCTTGTGTGGTTCCAAGTCCTGTTGCCACCAGCCTCCTGCTCTGGTGTGCATGCCTTGGGAGTTGGGCTTGTCCCATACAGCGTGAATACAAAGGGGCCCTTATAGTGAGGCCAGTGAGGGTCCACATTACTTCGAGTCGCTGTTCAACCCAAGTTCCCAAATACTGGCTACTGACATCCCTGTGGCGCGACTGTACGGATCTCTGAGCATGGCAGGCCTATAGGGTGCAGAGTTGTTTCAAGAACTGAGAATAACTCAGAACTGGACAATAGGCCGAAACAAAAAAAAGGCAAAGAAGGAGAGATATGATGCGCCCTAAATCCCAAAGGATAAGCCCTAAGCCAACGCTTTTGGACTTCGCAGCTGCAGGCCTTGGGGCAGCTGTTCAGAACGGTTCCTGCGTACTTAGGGCGACAGATGTTCTCCTCGGCGTTGTTCGGGTCCGGGCACACCAAAGAGTTCGCGCCGCAAGGGCACTTCGCGCCCTTGTTGATACACTGAACGCTCGTGTTGGTCTGCTTTCCTGACGAAGTATAGTCCACAACGTTGCACTGCTTCTCGGACTCGGCGCACGGACAAAAGAGACTGGCCTGCAAGGGCATGTTGTATGTTTTCGTATAATCTACTATAGTTTGTTTATTAGTCTATAGTATAGTATGTTATGGTATGTCATAGTACCTCGTAGTAAGTAACCATATACCGTCGTATGGTATACTTATTCAACTCAAACATGGTCTATTCTATTTTATTAGGTTATACTCTGTTGCATTGTATAACATTCTATGGTGTATTATCCATATATATATATATATGTATTAGACGACACCATAAGTTTCTTCGTAAATCTTGCCATAGTATAGCATCGTCTATATTATCCGCACATTTAGGCTGCAACAAAAAACTCCACTCTCAGCAGCCATCGCCGGCCTCTGCGGCCAGCAGACAAATGTCTTCGCCGGGGCATCGCTGTGTGCCCTGGCCACAGGGGCACGTCTCAGCCTCCCAGGGTTTAGGGTTCAGGGTTTAGCGTTTAGGGCTTGTGGCCGGTGCATAGTATATGCACTACACACGAAGCCGTGTTTCATATGCTCGTGACGTATGATACGTGCATACTACTTAACTTGTTGTGTGTGTCCAGGCAACTTGTACAGTAAATGTTTGCATCTATTGGCAGCGTATACGTATTCAAACTCGCCAAATCTGAGCAAGCTTGTTTATACATGTGCGTGGTCGAACATTTGTGAATAGTGTGGGCGTGTTGTACACATGAACATATGTGTGTATATGTATGTATGCAGGTAGCAGTAAGCAAGTAGGTATGTATACATGCATACATGCAGACATGAAAGGATGTATGTATGTATGTATGTATGTATGTATGTATGTATGTATGTGTATGCATATGTATGTGTGTATGTATGTACGTAGGTATGCAGGTATGT
>CAJNDV010016925.1:35804-50065 GCA_905221635.1 Symbiodinium sp. CCMP2456 | reverse complement strand
CCAAAGTATCTGCTACATGGGTGCATGGACCCTGTGGTGCTTTGGCCTTACAGTGCCTGTATAGGAATCCTGCCTAAACCCTAAACCCTAAACCCTAAAACCTAAACCCTAAACCCTAAAACCTAAACCCTTAGGGTTTACGAAGCATACCTAGGCCTAAAGATGAAGAACCCAGGGCCCAGAGGTCTCACGAAGCCCGGCCGCGCAGGTCTCCACGGTGCTCAACCATCCTCCATTCGCATCGTAGCCTCCGCGGTGGGTTTCAAGCTTGGGGTTTAGGGATTCGGGTTTTGAGGGTTTAGGTTTAAGTGTTTAGGGTTGAGATTTAAAGTCTAGGTTTAGGGTTTGGGGTTTAGGGATTAGGGTTTAGGGTGGGGCAGCGTTTGTGAAGTGTCGGGAGGGAGGGCATGAAGGCTGAAGGCGAAACTCCACCAAGCCTAAACCCTAAATCCTGAAGATTATATGTCAAGTCCAGGGTTTAGGGTTTCGGATTTAGAGTTTAGGGTTCAGGGGCCAAAGCTTAGCCAAGGAACTTGGGCTGTAGCAATAGTCCTCCTCGTCGGTACAGTAGACCGGGCAGCGCATGGAGCCTCAGCGCCAGTATTCTCTGGTTTTGCAGCGCAACCCACCACGAAAAAGAGAGGCAACATTTAGAATAGGGCTTTGGGGTATATCGTACATATAACCGTATAACTATATCAAGGACGATAACAGGCTTATGTTTCGAATTATTTATTAGGATTCTACATCAGATGTAAAATCCACAAGGGTCAGGGTTTCGCTCGTGTTTTGCAGTAGCTTGCAGACAGGATCAAGCGTAGGGGCCTCAATATTAGACTAGGGTTTTGGTGTTTATAATACTACAAAAGAAGGGACCCCCCAATAAATATTGGTAATTATTCAGGCCCTTAGAGTATCCAGAGTCCGTGAATGAAGGTCACATCTTTCCCGGGTGGGTGAAGCCAAAACTTTTCCATAAGAGGGCTTATGGGGTTCGGAGTTTGAGGTTTAGGGTTTAAGGTTTAGGGCTTAGGGCTTAGGGTTGTCCATTCATCAATGGAAACCGAGGTGGAGTGGAAGCGGATCAGGAGTCACATACGCTTTCGAAATGTATGTGGGTTTTAATCGATCAGGGCTCCATTTCTGGTAACTAGTCTTATAGCCAGCGCCATACAAAGAGCAAGCAATTGGGAGACATCTCTTATGAACCATCCTGGTAATGACCATCAAGGATCGATGAGCCTTAACACCCCCGTCTGCCCAAATGCAAGGCCCGACCCCAAAAATATTCACCACAGGGCTTTGAAGGAGACTGTACCATAACATGCTATAGCATACTATAACATACTGTCGTATACTATGGTATACAAAAAACTATAACTTGTCAGAACTGTAATATACTATAGTTTACTATGATGAACTGTAATATAGTATGCTAGACTATAATATACACCCCACCGGGGTTTGAAGCTTGCCAACTTCGGGGCTGGCATGTCTGCTGACAGGGAAACTGTTGCTCCAGTAGTCCACCAGCGGGTAGCAGTAGTGGTAGTCCTGACGATCGAACTGCACAAGGTAGGGGCCTTAATGGTTTGAATACGGTTTTGGGGTATACTACACTATAATCTAATAAGGAACCCCCCAAACAGTGTTGGTTATTATTTAGGTCCCTACAGTAGCTTCCTCACAACACCCTGAAGCTTTGCACTGCATGCAGCCATCAGAAAACCAACCCACCCTCACTCAAAACAAACATTTACGTTATGCCTCAAGTTCTGCCAATGCCCGGCGGCAACATCACGCAACGCGGGAAGGGGTGAAACTGCAGGTTGAGGCGTTGAAATAGAGCACTGCTATATACTATACTGTAGTACACTGTAACATACGATGCTGCAATATACTACAACCGAGTACTATCATATCCTACCAAAATAACTAGAATTCCAAAGGCCCTCATAGGGTTTAAGGATTAGGGTGCACATCAAAAGTCAAAGTCGATATGGATTGGGTTTAGGTTTTAGGGTTTAGGGTGCACTTCAAAAGTTAGAGTCAACATAGATTGCAGAGTCAACATAGATTGGCTTTAGAGTTTAGGGTTTAGGGTGCGCTTCAACAGTCAGAGGAAATATAGATACCTGGGTATAAGATAATTAAAGATGCCACCCTTACAGACCTTGCAGAAATACACTAGGCTGAACCGCAAAACCCTCAAAGAGATGGGTTCAGGATTCATGACAAACAGAACAGGGTAGCAACACAGATCCTCGAAAGCAAGCGCTCCAATTCCCAATCTGTAAGCCTTAGAACCCCTTTCGAACCAACAAGCATAAATCTCCCATAGAAGCCCCTGCAACACCCGAGGAAATCCCTGTCAAACCCTTGCAAGCCCCTTAGGTTGTATGATATATAAGAACGCACTGATCTGCGGTGCCGTCGAGCCGCCCAGTGTGGGTCATGACACTGCTGCGAGTGGCTGCCACAAGGACACACCTGGCAGGGAGAACTTCTGGCACCGGTCACTATAAGGGACGTTGGGTCTAGGTTTTCGGGCGTTTGGAGCGTAGGAGCTTTGTGACCGCTTTGGGATGTAGGGCTTCAGGACATGTGGTTTCTCTAGGGTGAAGCAATCCACCCTGTCCCCGTTCTAGGCTCCAAGATAGCGGGTTGTTATGCTGGTGGTGGCTATCAAGCTCGTCGCAAGCACTACTCAAACGATACGGAGGAGGTGTCTAACAAGTCATGAACACCCCAGGTTGGATAATGAAGGAAGCGCTTCGGAGACAGCCTTGTGGCCGGGGGGGAAGGGGGTGGGGCGGGGTTCCCTTTATGAATCCAATGAAGATGGCGCCCGCGCACACACGCACACACACACACACACACGGCAAGGCCCAATAAGGCCAGAAGCAGTTGGGAGTAGTTCTAAACTGACTCACTCACCGGTGGCTTGCAGAAGAGATCTGAACACATACTGAACCCTTTATCACTGAGATTGGAGTCAAGGGAATGATCTGAGCAACCCATCTTGCAAGAGCAAAGCTACTTCTGCCTGGTCTGCTTTGACGCAGGTCTCACGATAGACGCCAGGATAACCGTTGCTCTCGTAGTCCTTCGTAGACCGTTGGAGTGTGCATCTGTCTGTACTATAGGGCCATAAATGCCTGAATCATTACCAATACTATTTTGGGAGGTTCCTTACTATGATTAGATTTTAGTGTATAGTGGGCCCCCAAACCCTATTCTGATTATGAAGGCCGCTGCATTATGTCCGTGGGTAGGTCATGTAAGGGCCTTAATAATTAGAATAGGGTTTTGGGGGTTCCTTTTTATAGTTGTAGCATAACATGCCACCAAACCCTATTCTAATTATTTATGTATGCCCCTAAACCCCTTATAGTAGCCCTTATAGTAACCCTTCAAGGAACCCTATTCCAATGATTAAGGCCCTTATAGTAGGCAGGGAAGTCTCTTGGAACCCGAAGCCCGTCATTCCAGACTCAAAGGTTTGGAGTTCCGAAGCCCAACACGGAATCTTTGGAGGTTACTGTAGGGGCCTGATTAGAATAGGGTTTTGGGGTTCAGTATACTATACTTATACTAAGGAGCCCTCCAAAATAACGTAAGATTTTTTTTTGGGCCCCTTTTCTAGAACCGACTAGGGCCCAGGGGTGCGGCTTCGAGCTTTCTGGGCCGAGAGATGAATCCAGGATTCGGAATCCGTCTGCTTTGAGATACAGGGCTTTCTTGGACAGGGTTTCTACAGGGGCCTCAATAAAAATTACCGATATTGTTGGGGGGGCTCCTTATTAAAACTATACTATAAAGGACCCCAAAAACCTATTCTAATTATTAAGGCCCCTACATTAGATTCAAGGGGTTAGGATTCAGAGTACGAAGGCTCGTCTTGGTGACCAAGATGCGGTGATGTAGCAGCGCTGCTCATCTGACTTGCAAGTGACCGGGCACGCAACGCCTGTCGGATAGCACACCTCGTTTTCGTACCTCGGCAGCTACAGTCAAGGACTGTCGGGGGTTTTGGATGATTCGATTCAGATTTTGGCGGGCGTTGTGCCAGGAAATCACGGAAACTGCGCCAGAATGAAAGAGGGAGCTGTGCGGCTTTAGCTGACAGGCTCATGGTCGATACCTTTCTGACTCTCAAAGCCACGGAGCCGAGACACCGTCAAAACCCTAAAGCCCAATGTAGGGGCATTAGCAATTAGAATCAAGTTTTGGGGTATACTATACTATTAACTATAATAAGGCACCGCCCAGAATAGTAGAAAACAGACCAGCAGCCCTTCTCGCGTACCTGTCTCTTGGAAACTGAAGCTGACTGCTTCCATGCACCGCGACTGATCTTCTGAAGGGGTTTCCGGGTTTTTGTAGGGTTTCAGGTTTAGGGACTTCCAATTCAAAAAAACCCAGAACTCCGACGTCTAGTCTAAGGCCCCCCCCCAACTGACAACAGCAGTCAGCCTGGAGGTCCTACCGAGGGTGTTGCTAACAGAATACAGAGCCGTCCTCGCTGAACTCTACGACTCTACGACGGTCAAGCTTGAAGACCGCCGCTTCAAGATTCGAACACTAAAAGCACCAGGACCCTCCAAGTACTTTTCAATTTTTTTTGGGCCCTCGGCAGTCAAATCCACAGGTGGCTGTAGTGGCCAAAGTTTGAGTAGTTCTCTACATTCTCGTAGGGCCCTTTTCAAACAGGGCTATATGGTCCCACATTAACCCTAAGGGTCCATGCACCCAAATAGTGTATACTTTGGGCTTAATGTAGTCCCTATATAGGTACTTTAGGGCCAATGTATATACTATTTAGGTACATGGACCCTTAGGGTAAGGGTATTGAGGATGCAACAGAGGGCAGACGGAGGGTCTAGGCAAGAGAGGTCGGAACGTGAGACCCAGACCTCCTTAAGCTGGCTTTCAGAGATTTCCTAAGCCTGATCCGCTGCAAGTTAAGCCTCCGAAGCCTGCAAAGCATGACCCTGAGGCCGCGGCCCCCACTCATCCTCGGCCGGGAGTGTGGGGGTGTCGCCCGGCTTGTTGTGGGGAGGGCAGAAGGGGGCGTTTATGTGCGGACTACGGAGTCTGAGATGTTCGGGTCACCTTCTCTGTTTCGGTCAGCCACGATCACGAACTCAAAGGCTGCCATCTTTAAAAGCATATGGGAGTTGCCGAAAATATTAGACCCTTATAGAGTACCCTAAACAGTAGGCTCCTTATTATAAGGACCCCAAAACAAGGCACCCCTTATTTTCGGAAACTCCCCCTTGCCTACGTTCGCAGGAGTGTCCGCAGTCCTTGTGGCCGTAGGCCAGGCGCTAGCCCTCAAGCCTTTACCTTCACGTTTAGGGTTTAGGGTTTAGGGTCACTCACCCAAATGGCCGTCAAGAATCTCCTTGTTAAAAACTACCACTGGCATTCTATTCACGATTTCTGCCTATACGACGGAACTGGCTCCGTGAATGCAAGCTGATCCCTAAGCTTGGGGACGACTGGATTACCCACAGGCCCCATAGTAGTTCCTTTGTGGGATTACCTAGTAGGATCCTAAGCATAAGCCACAAAAAGGAACTACTATGGGGCCTTTGGGTAGTAATGGTCCGCGAAAAGCCCGTCTACTCGCCATATCCAAAAATACTCCAAAAACCCTATTCTGATTGTGGAGTACTTTCTGTCCCCTATAATAGCACTGAAACCGAAACAGTAAAATTCACCCGACACCTGAAAGCAGCAGTCAAATGATCAAGGTCTCTTTACTAAACTCTCTGTCAAACCCTCAGCACTGAACTCGATGCGGAAACCTTGAACCCCTATCCTCAGGGTCGGACCGTCCAGCGGCACATCTTGGCGTTCTCGCCGCACCCGCATGGCCTAAACCACTCTGCCCATGCTTCGAGAGTGTTGCGAATGCAGCATTCGTGAGTAGCCACCGGGAGTACCCCCTAAATGTCCAAGTCCCATACATTTGGACAAAACTCGCTGCGAAGAGGTGAGCGTGCCCGATTTTTCCGGCTGAGGATGGCACATGAAAACATGGAAAACAGCAGGAACCGGGCCCATTCAATGTAAAAGCACTATACTTGAAATCCGATTGGGTACATCATTCCAGATCCGCCAAAACCCTAACAACCCTAAACCCAACATATCAGATCCGCAAATATCTGCAAAATCTACGGTTCCGTACTCCTCATAGCATACCCACTGCCCATTGCGAGACCGCTCCTCCCAAGAAACGCTTCAGCCCAATATAGGGGCCTAAATAGTTGCCATTGAGTTGGGTCGAGTTCGTAGTCAGTTTTGGGGCGCGCCGTAATAACGGCCCGGCGGCCCTACAGAAAGAAGGAAAAGAGTTGCTTTGGGTAATTATAGAATACTACACCTCGAAACTCTATTCGAACTATTACGGCCCCTATTATATGTGGGTGGTTGTCAAAGTTATGGTCCCTTTTTGGGTCCTGATTATAATACGGCTCCTATTATTTAGGGTACCCCAAAAGGGACCATGATTTTGACAACTACCCATATGTGTCTTTCAACCTCAGCGCCTCCAAGAGCCAAGTGATTTTGATAGGGGTTAAGAGTTCAGAGTCAATAGTGCGATTTAGAGTTCAGGGTTTAGGGTTTAGAGTTCAGGGTTTAGGGTTTAGAGTTCAGGGTTTAGGATTCAGGGGGGTTTACTTAAGTCAATAGTACGATTTAGAGTTCAGGGTTTATGCCTTCTTTCTCGAGACATCGTTTCACAGGAAGACCAACCACGGTAATGTAAGGGCCTAAATAACTTAACCACTAATACTACTTTGTTTGGGGGCTCCTTATTAACCCCAAACCCTATTCTGATTAAGGCCCCTAAATTACTCCGAATCTTGCACAGGGCGGACGGAAGGATCATACTCAGAGACATGGACCAAGAAGATCAGGCCATCCAGCATGGAGACAAAGAGATGAACAAACAGGCACCCCAAAACCCAAACCCCTACCTATATAGTCTCCATTGTAGTTCCTTTTTTGGTTTAACCAATTGTATATTAAGGATCCTTTTAAGGCAGCGATCAAAAAGGAACTACAAGGGATACTATAGGTACCCTCAATAGTCCCGAAGTGCTCGCGCGAGTGTCAGAACCCCATGCTTGTAACTTAACTCTAAACCCCCAATGCTTGCAAAGGCGCTGGGTGATGTTCTGGCAGCTCTCTTTGACCGGAGCATTCCAATCCTGAAGTCCTTGCCAGAAGAACGAAGGGTTTAGGGTTTGGGGAAGCTCAACAAACCCAAAAAACCCGAAACACGACTCCGATTTAGGGTTTAGGGTTTAGGGTTTCCAAAACCGTCAACTCTAAACCCTAAGCCGCTAAATGTTTCAAACTGAAAGTACAGGCTCTGATTGGATGCCAAGCCAAACAAACCTGGCCTTTCGCGATCGTTGGGCTTGGATGTTGGCTGAGCCACCGGGCTTGCTATGAAGTTTGAGCCCACCTGTAGTCTCCATTCTAGTTCCTTTTTTGCTTAACCCATCTTTGAGGTACGGATCCTAACCTTTTCGGTTCCCAGAACCCAAACCCTAGACCCCGTCAACTGTAAACCGAAAAGGAACTACAATGGAGACTACAAGCAAACCTGAGGTTTCAGCGATGTGGGGGATGTCCAGAATCTGGGGCCTCCCCCTGTGTAAAATAGGGGCATTCATAGGATTTGGGGGCATATTATACTAGAATTAGAACAAGTTGGCTCTACTTATCAGGTCCGAGGGTGAGGGGCTTTCTCTCTGCTGCGGTTTTAGCATCTCAAGAGCCGCAGTTTAGGGTTTAGGGTTTGTAGGGTTTAGGGCTTATAGGGCTTACTTAGGGTTTAGGGTTTATAGGGTTTCGTGTGTAACTGTAGCAAAGGAATGGTAGGGAAGAGCTGGCCTAAAGCCGGCGCAACCCAGGTTGCCACAGCATCTGCGCCGCTCATGGCTGTTGGGATGTTTTTTCTCCGACCCCTAAATCTGCAACCCGAAAGCCTGAACCCTTTTGATGAGAAGGTGGTAACCAGCAACCCTAGGTAAGTGACCCCTTACAAAACAATTTTGTACCCTTTTTCCTTTTATTCAGCTTTAAGAAGGGAGCCCTTTTATTACAAATACAGGGGCGGAAACGGTAGTACACAGGAACCCAGAACCTCAGTCCTTGCACAGGAGGGCGGCCGCTGGGACCCTGAGAAGTCGAGCCGAGCGGCCATCTGCCGTGAAGGACACCGGGTAGCAGGTCTTCTCCGTAATGGGGTCGCAGTAGATCGGGCACCCCCAAGCAGCCTCATGAGGCATTGTGACGGCTGAAGTGCATGGAACATGCATCCTTCATCTACTGCCGTCTACTTGGACAAAATGGGCTAATGTTTGCTACTATCGGCGTGAGTTGTATCTAATGACCGTGGAGGGTGACGGCGATGACGAGGAGGAAGAGGCTCATGATGCTTGATGATGGCGGTGGTCACAGTCTTGGTGCTGGTGCTGGTGGCAGTGGTGCTGCTGGTCAGCTGTGTTACAAACCTATCTATGATGAAACTTGTGCCAGAGATGTTCCCTAAAGCATAAACCCTACAATGCCCTATACCACTACAGTTACAATGACGATCAGGATCTTATCGAATCGAAGCACCTCGCTGCACGCGGGCTTTGACTCGTCTTTCGCCCGATGGGGAACACAGGGAAAAAACGGTGCCAGCGATGCAGATCTTCAGCCCCACAACCCCATTCAAATTATGAAGGCCCCTACATTGCACCCTGAACCTCTCATACCACAGGAGGGTTGCGGCTTGGGACTCGGCGGGGCTTGAATTCCAAACACGGCAAGTTCTGACGCGATGATTCGACTACAGCTGCCGCCTTGCTTTCTGTTTCAGTTCGTGCGATGATTGCACCCAATTGAAGTCTGTAACGCAAAACCCTAAACTACCATGATGACAGCTGGTACTGCAAGGCTCTCCGGCTTGGCTTGGTGCCTGCCTGTCGTTTCCCACAGCTGCCACTCCAGGCTTAGGTTCTGTCCGGTTTAAGCCTACGGGAATTGGCTTGAACCCCCGGCCGGCTGGATCTGCAACGCACAACCGATATTGCAAGGCCAAGGGGCTGCGGTGCAGTACCTGGATTGCACATGCAATGCAAGAGCACACTTCGACCATATCTCCGGGCCAAGTTCACGAAATGAAAATACGGGTAGTTCCCTGAATTAGGCTCCCTTTCTGCGTCCCCAATATAGTACGGCACCCATGTAAAACGGACCCTAAAAGGGACCCCAATGTAGAGAACTACCCATGTGGGATCATGTGGGTATATCGATTAGCTTCTCCTGGGCAGCTCCGAGGCGATTGGAATTCTGTTGATTTGCATAGCATCCACGTGTCATAATCGCGTTCGCTACGGCAGGTGCTCTCGCAAAAAGCGTTGAAGTCATCGACAACCCGGTCAGCTCATGTTCCTGCTGCACTTTAGGATTTAAGGGCTTAGTTAGGGCTTAGGTCAAGGGTTTAAGGTTCAACTCTGCAAGCCGAAAGCCAGTCTTCCGGAAGCAAGTGCGGCGCTTATAAAGTGGTCCCGAACGTGTGCTGTTTCGGCGTGGCAATTCCTCTCGGGCTTGTCACAGCGACATTATATTGTTCGGAGTAGGTTTCATTTTCCCTGCACAAAAACAATAATATGGCAAGAACTCGGTGTTCGAACTTGCGACGTGCCTCTGCGTCTCTGAGACCTGCTTCAGTTCACGTCACGACCCAGTGCGTCTCTTTGACTCGCAAGAAGACAAGAAAGATGCTTCATTTCTGCTTCCGGGTAAGCACGTCGACGGCTCGTACCTTGCGTCCGAAACTCAAAAGCTGTACTCCATTAAATCAGAGGGCTTCCAGCCGCCATAGAAGGGGTCTTCGCACTGCACAGCGTTGGCACCGCAGGGGCAGTCTGCATTCATGTCCGCACCTGGGACAAGTCAGTTCGCTAGATTCCAACAGCTAGGGGCTCAATATGTAGCTGCCGGACTCACCAGAACACATCTTATTGTGGTTGTGCAGGGGGAGGTTGTACACTGTAAGTATCTCAAGGATTTCACAGACTCGCATCCGTTGGTAGTTGCGCAGGCCTTTCTATGACATGCTAAAAGCTAGTTGGGAACTGGTCGAGCTGAAAAAGGGCTTTGACACGCCATGTCGGGGACTTCAAAGCTTGAATAGGGCATTCCAGGATATTCTAGGACTCTAGTGCCGACTTCTACACTACTCGAGCATGCCGGCAAAATGTCGATGGAAGAAACACCCTGCACTTAAATGGATGATGAGACGGTAAACATAAACACGATCAGAAAGTAAGGCTTAGGGCCTTTCATCATGCGCAGAAAGAACGGGACGCGTGAAGCCGTGCCCCAAAGGCGGCGCAGAAAGGTTTTCGGTGCTTTCTATGATTTTCTATGGTCCAGGCTTCAATGGCTTCCATGGCTTTGGGCTTTCGGCTTCGTCGGCCGATTCGTCGGCGTGAAACAACCTGACATCCTAAACCCCTGCACCCCTAACCCCTAAACCCTAAACCCCATACACCCCCATACGCCCCTAAACCGCAAACCCTAAACCCCTAAACCCGAAGCCCTAAAGACTCGACCGCAGCAAAGACTAGGCTGGGCGCAGGTCTCAGAGCTGGAGAGCCACATGCCCTGGGCGTCGTACTCGTCCTGGGGATATGAGCCGGGTTTAGGGGGGGTTTAGGGTTTTGGGCTTAGGGGCTTAGGGTTTTACCAGTTTAGGGATGAGGGTTTTAGGGTTTTAGGGTTTTTCAGTTGTTTTGGGTTTAGGGCTTATAGGGTTTAGGGTTGAGGGTTTGGGGTTTGGGGTTTAGGGCCCTTGGGTTTCTATTAGCTGCAGCAGAGCACCCGGGCACTAGCAACAGTACTAGTGATGAGACTGACAGCACCAAGTGCTCAGCAAACACGTAATTCCAGTGCGAGCCCGAGTGGGGCCCTAAGCAGCAGGATCCTGCATATAAAGACCGCCACTTTGTGACCTCCTGTGAAACATAGGGTGTGACTAGTTAGCAAAGAGATTCCTGCTGCAGTCGCTCTGTAACCATGCTAATCGATGCCCCCCCAAATCCCGCAAATCTAGTTATTAGTCTCCCTCTACTACTAGACAACGACTCTGGAAACGATGAGGAGCTCGCTGTGGTCCAAAAACGTGTCACAGAATCTTGCTCAATGTCGTGTTCTGGGGTCTGAAAACTCCCCACTCCCCCAGACCCAGGAAGTCCAAGTAAACCCTGAGCCCATCCTAACCTAACCCCTACATTGCCCTATATTCCTGAAGCCCTAAACCGTTTAGCCTAAGCCAAGAATTCGAAGGCGCAAACACTAGAACCGGAAGACAAGCATCCACCCAGCAGTACTGCTGCTCAGCAGAGCAGCTCCTCAGAAGGACTCTCGGACCGGGCGTGGGCTCTAATATAGGGGAGTTTGGGATATATTAGACTGATTATAGTAAGGAACCCCTTTTAAGCCTATTCTAACGATTAAGGCCCCTACATTAGGCTTGACTAGTGGTGTCTCAGGTCCTCGAGTTCGCTTCGGATCTTCTGTGGTGCGGCTCTTGCGTTCTAGCAGTGTTGGGTGCAGGGACGGTCGGAAATGGATCAGTTTTCGTTTAGCTTGATTTGAAGGCTTCGGTCGCTCCGTGCAAGTGCTGCAACAATTCCGGCTAAGATGATCCACGCCCGACCCAAAGACTACAAAACCCCGGGAAGATGGATGCACCTCTTGAGGCTCATGGCTGAAGCTCTTAACCCTAAAGGCCCTAAACCCTAAATTAAACCCTAAGCAAACTCACTGTCGGCACCAACCCTTGACAAAACACTCCCCGAATTCCCTGCGACATGTCAAGTCTCTGGGCTGCGAATGCCAATGGGACCCAAATATAAATATATGTAATATATAGATGCATATATATATATATATATATACAATATCAATAATAATACAAATAATACTGATGATAATACTAATAATTATAGTAATAATAATACTACTAATAAAATTCAATCTTATGAATAAGACGAATACTAATAACAAATACAATACTAATCAGACTACTAAGAATAATCATAGCAATAAAGCAGTAATATTAGCAATAACAATAACAACAACAACTAGCAATAAGAAGAAGAATTGTCAATAATGAATAGTAACAATAACATTAACAATGCTGACTGGATTCGAGTTGCTGGCATAGGGCTGGGTGCATCCCATGGACCCGGAGTCGAAACTGAGCCCCATCCAGGCCCCTCAAGCCACTCTCTATGCAGGAACTTGCCTGCGAAAGTTGAAGCCCCAAGCATCGGCGTTAGGCGCGCACAGCAACCAGATATGAAACGCTTCGAGTGCGACCGAGAGCTAGCAGCTAGCATTATTAAGTCCCCTGGCGATCCTGCAATCATCGAAAGTAGGTGTCCCAAAAGTTCTTACGAAGATTCAAAGAAGTGTACGCGAAACACCAGTGACACAGGAAAGGAAAACACGTTCATTGTACGAGTAGAAGCAGTGTCACACACAGCAGTTACAACAAAAAGCTAATAAGCATGCCAGCACTGACGTCGGTGACAAGGGCCAAAAGCGAGTATGACTTTCATTATTGGTGCTGACAGTTAGTACTCATGAAACTAACGTAGATGACCTCTTTTTACACACCCCTTCGCAAAAAAAAGCTGAACCCCAAACCTCTACGCCTGCAGCATGAGCCCCGTTCCCATAACTCGCAGATGCAGATGTTTCGACGGCAATCTTGCATGGGCTCACTGTAGCTGACCTCATAAAAGCGACCCTAGCGAGTATAATCAGAAGGGTGCCACTAAAAATACTCGTCGTCACCACCATTTTCATGATCATGATCCCCATAATGACCGTGCTTCCACAGACACCTCCAGTCTCACCTTAGCACCTTACGTCATACTCCCGTTGGGCTGTACGCTACGAGGCTATGGGTGCTGAGAGCCCATGAACGCCCTAAATACTAAACCCTGAAACGAGAAATCGCAAAGCACTAGATACGCCCTGAAGCCTAAACCCGAAAACCCGAAAACTCGAAAATGGTCCAGGCTGCAGTGGGCAGGTCTCGGAGATGGCCACACAGTGCTCGTCATAGGAGCCCGGGGTGCCGCACCTGAGGTTGCCTAGGGCCTATGGCCTGCGGTGCTAGATTTCAGGCAAAGATTATAGACTACAAACTTTATAAGGGCTTCTGGATTTTGAGCACTTTTGTCTCTCCTTTACAGAGGTCTGCAAGTTAAAGAAGACTCCGAGGCAATTAGGATTTACTGCTCAAGTTTCGGGGTTACAAGATTTAGGGCTTGCAGCTCGTCGTCAGCACGGTCTTCCTAAACATCAGCAGCAGCAGCATCGTCATCATCACCATCACCATCACCATCACCATCACCATCACCATCATCATCATCATCATCATCATCATCATCACAACACCATGGCAACATTAGGCTGCCCACGGCGATGATCAACATTACACTGGACAACAAAAGCCAAGGAAGATCATTGCAGCAACAGCCATGTTAACAACAACAGCAGCACCAATAACAGTTAGAGAAACAACAAAAAGACATAACGAGAATAACAAGAGGATTGACGACGACCACAAAAACACCAACAGCAACAGCGACAGCAACAGCAAAAGCCACAGCCACAGCCACAGCCACAACGACAGCGACAGCGACAGCAACAGCCTCAGCCACAGCCTCAGCCACAGCCGAAGCCACAGCCACAGCCACAGCCACAGCCACAGCCACAGCAACTGCAACAGCAACACCACCACCACCACCTCCTCCACCACCACCAGCACCACCTCAGCTCAACAACAGCAAAAGCAGCAAAAGCAGCAACAGCAACAACAACAACAACAAGGTCACGCCACCGTAGCGGATCCCAGGGTTTTTTGGGGTTTGGACCTCGAAAAAGCCGCNNCTCCCACCGACAAAGTTGGACTTGGCGGGGGTGGGGAGGGGGGGGGGGGTAATAGGGCCTTTTTTCGAAAAGGCGATTTTTGCTTTTTCTCGTGTATGTATACAAAAATGGGTTTTCGCGTGGGTTTTGGACAAGTGGGCGCGGAAAAAACGGTTGTTTTATTAGCGAAGATGGCCTTGAACAAAATGAGGTTTTTTGGGCGCCGGTCTGTTTTAACGCGTTTTACCAATGTAGCTAATAGTGAAAATACGTTTTCGTGTGGGTTTTTGCGCATG
>CAJNDV010016925.1:9884-31857 GCA_905221635.1 Symbiodinium sp. CCMP2456 | reverse complement strand
CGGTGATGTAATTACCCAAAACGGGCGACCCATTACCTTGTCCATTTTGGATAATTGCACCTTATTTTCTATATGGTAAAGTGTTTTAGGATATTATGGCTATGATCTGGGCCACGGTGGTGCAATTACCCAAAATGGGCAAGGCCTTCCCTGACTGCACCCCCCCATCTTCCGATTCTCCCCGTAAACCGCAAACCCCTGAATCCCAAAACCCCAAAACCCCGAAAGCCCTTAACCCAAACCCTACAAACCCAAAAAAACCCAAAAACCCTAAACCCAAACCCTAAACCCCCAAAACCCTAAACCCCCAAAACCCTAAACCCCTAGAACCCTAAACCCCTAAAACCTCTAAACCCCAAAACTGGCTTCAGAATCCTGGACCTGGCCCTCGGGATGGAGGCGAATGTGGGGGCCTTCATGATTAGAATAGGGTTCCTTTCTCGGGGGTTCCTCAAAAAAGGGTTACTATAAGGGCAAAGGAAGGGTTTAGGGTTTCGGGGCCTTAATAATTAGAATACGGTTTTGTACTATAATGATAGTAAGGAATCCCCAAAATACTCTAGGCAATTATTTATAGGCGTCTACATTAGAAGCTTTAGTGACCCCTTGGAGCAAGCAGAGAAAGCACGGCACTCTGGAACGCAGAAGCCAAAATTGATGAGGCCTGAAATTGATTAGGGTTCAGGGTTGAAGAGGCCTAAATTGACTAGGGGGTTTCAAAGGCCTAAACTGATTAGGGTTTAGAGTTTAGGGTTTAGGGTTGAGCAGCAGACCCCTGCAACCCTGGAGTGCCCTGTCCGGATTGCTGCAGCTGATCTCGCTGGCTTCACAGACGCAGCCGGAATCCGTCGCGCAAGTCTGGTTACCTGCCGCAGGACGCACGGAACCCTTGACCCCAGGGACGTCCTGTGGGGCACGAGGCCCCTAAACCCTAAACCCCTAAACCCTACACCCTAAACCCTAAACCGAATCTGCTGATGTTTCGCTTTTGGGAGTCAAGAAGTCCCCTCACTCGACAGGTCAGAGGGCCTAGGGTTTAAACACATGCAACGTATCGAGCCACATCGATGTATCCCAAAATGGCCGAGGGAACCCTTTCGACAGATGTTCGCGAATTCAGAGCCAAAGCACTCCGACTCCGACCTGGGTGTTTCGGGTTCAAGGGGGCTCGGATACTGCATCCCCAAATGACCACAAAGCGCGTCAGTCGAAAGCATACCGTTTCAGGTTTTGCGTCTAAGCTTCGCAACCCCCAATCCAGGTCCTACCTGCCCTTACCTCGACGCGAAACCGAAGCGCAACCCCAGCAGGGCCTGACATGTAATGGTAGCACGTCTCTGCCGCGCCACAATCCACAGGACCTCGTCTCAAGCCGGCGCGTCATTCTGAGTCCAGGCTCAAGGATTAGAGTCGGCGGTGTCGATGTATTTGGGATTCAGCCTTTTTTCTTCAAGTCGGAGCTAATTGTCAAGCCTCCTAGACTTCGGGTTTCGAAGAGGGCTCGAAGGAGATGTGGCTTTCTATCCCACGCAAGGTTTCGCACGTAGGCGATCATGGCCAGGAAAGTACAAGGCTATGGAGCATCAGCTCAGTTGTCCGATCCAGTGACTACTCTATGCTAACACTGACAGATCATGATGCTAATGACAGAGGAAGCAGCTACTTCCGTCCGCCACCGACGAGTCCTCTTCCTTCTGCTACTCGCGCAGCAAGCATCATTTTAATCATCATCACTGTTATCACCATCCTCGTGGTCATGGTGAACATCGTAGCCACCGTCGGCAGAACCGCCGCCGAAACCTCCACCACCGTGACCACCACCGCCACCACTGCTACCGGCACCACCACCACCACCACCACCACCGCCACCACCACCAACACCAACACCACCGCCACCACCACCACCACCATCACCACCACGGTCCCGGTCACCGTCCTCGTCATCATCACCGTAAGACGTGACAGTCAGAGACATGCATGTTACTCAGCCGGCGAACATATGAGCGTCTGCCCAATAATGTGGCTCACGAGCCTGAGTGCTGACTGGTAATGAACGACCTAGGCGGAGATATGTTCAATGCTTTATCTCGCAAACCTGACCATTTAGAAAGTGTCCGACGAGAACAGGGCAGCGAAACAACTATTGGAACCGTATGTTGTCAACCAAGCCGCAGCTGTTCGTGATGGCCTCACAGAACCTGGGATGACATACGTCTTACGTGTTCTGGCATGCTCCAACACGGTGCAATTTCGCTTTCACAGTGAGCATTGCGGTTGTCGGCCGCTGCGATTCGTGCTGAAAGTCTTCGAAACCATCTCTGTCAGAGGAGTCACATTCCAGACTCAATAGACCCGTGTGCTCAAACTAATCGTGATGCTTGTCAGAACTGTTACTCTGGCAACTACTCAATCAGGTGGCTTTGGTCATGCTGCTCATTGGTAAACTCGCATAGTAGGACTAGTAGGACTGGCTCATGTACAGGCTACCCTTTCCCTGGACATGGTGTCGGGCGCGAAGCAGCAGGTTACGCACAATCGACCCTCCCCTCAGCGCTCGAGGCGCGTGTAGCCGTAGCTTGTGCACTGCTTCTCCCACTTCTCGTTGCAGGGGCAACCTTAGCACAGGTAGCATATTACTCCGAGCCGTGGCTGCAGGGATCTAATCGAAGGAAGTGGGAGCCGAGGATGTGCCTTCAGGTTTCGAGCGTCTGAACGCTGGTGCCGAGACAAACCTTCAGCAACTTCGCGGAAACACCAGGTCTCATCAAAACTAAGAACCCTAAACCCTAAACCCTAAAGCGTATCTACACACCGCGGCGCCGAGGCAGCGAGCCGTGCCAGACTCGTCGAACGGGATTCACTCAACATTCACATGGGTAGTTCTCTAAATTGGGGTCCCTTCCAGATTCCTTTTATAAGGGTGCCGCACTATTTGGGGGACCTAAAAAGGGACCCTAGTTTAGAGAACTACCCACATAGCAGCGCCGACCGTCTTCCAGGTAAGCAGCTCAACTATTGACAAACTCCGGCGGTACAGAATAATGTGCAATTGAGAAACTGACTGTTGCGCTGCGCGAGCTGAGCAATGTAGGGGCCGGAATCGGGTTACGAACAACATAGTACAATATACCCCCCAACACCCTCTTCTCATGATTAAGGCCCCGATATTAAGATATTCCACACCAAGTTGAGCAAGACGAAGCTCACTGGATAAAGATTTAGAGCGGACGAAGACAACACGAGAAGCCAAGAGACACAAACGGCTAAACCATCCACCGGGTTGGGGTCTAGGGTTTAGGGTATGATGGTCGCCGCGAAATTCGTGGTAGAAGTCGATTGGGGCATGCACGCCATGGACTACTAAACCTAAACCCTAAACCCTAAGCCAAGAACCCTGCCGCGTCCAATCCAGGCTGGCGGATGATTCTACTCCATGCTTCAGGAGCTCAGAAGCTCAGGGCTACGAGTTCAAGTGTAGGATGTAGAGTGTCGGGTGCAGGGCTTCTTTGCTTGGGTTTGGAGCCAAGGGCGTAAAGTCTAGGGTACAGGGATGTTGAGGGTTTAAGGTTTATGGTCCTAGTCAGATAGCCGACAGGTGGCTCTTGTTCGCGGGTGCGCAGGTCTCGTTCCACATGGCATCGGAGACAACGTTGCCGGAGTCCTCGAGAACCCCCGAGCACAACTGCAGAGTAGAGGGTTTAGGGTATAGGGTTTAGGGTATAGGGTTTAGGGTTTAGGGTATAGAGTTTAGGGTGTAGAGTTTTAGGGTTTAGGGTTTAGGGTTGAGGATAGGATTTAGAGGGGTTGGGGTCACCATAGCGGGCCTTAGGATGACGAGAACAGGATCATGCTGGGGTCTTGGGGCTTTCTGGCTCTCTAATTGATTTGGGGTTTAGGGTTTAGGAGTCTCGAATTAATATGGGGCGGGGGCCTTAATTAGAACAGGGCTTAGGGGCTGTATTATACTGTCAACTTAGTCTAGGTTCCTGAATGACGCCTTAATAATAAGGGTACACTTGTTCCTGTTATTCAGTTGTAATAAGGAGCCCTAAAATCAAAAGGACAAAAGAGTACTACTCAGGAACCGTATACCAGAATTATAACAAGGAGCCCCGAAATAATTAGAATTGGGCTTTGGGTTGTACACATCACTATAACTAGCAGCCCCAAAATGGTATTGGTACTTGTTCAGGCCCCTAAACCCTAAACCCTAATTTAGGCCCCTATATGAGACGGCCCTCAAAAAGGAACCCTCAGACTCCAATGACGGGCCGGCAGCCGAAGGCATAATCAAAGAGCTGACTCTGAACCTTTAGGATTTAGGGCTTAGGGCTTAGGGGTATAGGGTTTAGGGTTTTTGGGGTTTATCGTTTCCCTTTCAAGATAGGACTCTGCATAGGTACTATGGGGGGGGCGTCAATTATTGGAATAGGGCCTTGAGGTCCATTGTACATTGTACATGCTGAAATTTATAGTAAGGAACCCTGGAAAGTTCTAGGAAACATTTTGGAGGCCCGAATTAGTAGAACAAGGTTTTGGGGCCCAATATACCACCAAAATAGTATAGGTAATTCTTAAGGCCCCTACATTCTCCAGTATTTGTGGTCTTCGCCTAGGTGACCAAGAAGGGGAAGCACACCCTTACGAGGGGCCCCGAACACCGGATCCCTGGTTTGGGGTTTAGGGTTTAACTCGAATCTGAGTTCGGTGTTTGCGTGCCGCGCACTCGCCCTGGATCCGACACCACCGAAACCTCTCGTCCCACTCCTCCGATTAAACCCTAAACCCTAAACCCAAGTCCCTGAACCTTACACCCTCAACTCTACAACTTAAAGCTCAAACCTTAAACCCCAATCCCAAAACCTTAATCCCTAAACCTTCAACACTAAACCCTCAACCCAATCCGTAAACCTTAAACCTTACACCGTAAACTCTAATCCTTAAACCCTAAACCCTGCGGGCGAGAGACATCGTAAGGCGTGATCCAGCAGATCATCCTCGGAGGCTCTGGAGCTCTTGTCGACTATAGGTATATTATTAAGGCATCTTATATGGGTATATTAATAGTATCTTATAGGTATGTTGTAGACATATTGTAGGTATGTTATAAGTACATTAAAGGTATACTATAGGTATATAACTGTTTGTTGTAGGTATATTACAGTATAGCTGCTCAGTATAGCTGCTCTGATCCTATATTATATCGAGACACCCCATTCAGGATTGATAGAGCTCGCCCTCAGGGAGTCCAAGCCTAAATTGCTTACAGAGGTCCGGCTTAGTCTTACGACTATGCCTGCAAAACTTTGTGTCCTAAGGCACGGAATCAATGGAACTTTGTTGCCTTGGTCAGTGGAGCTGAGGAATTCAATCAAGGTTTAGGCTGGGGTTTAGCGAGCCTGAAACGATGGTGGAGTTGGGTAAAACGCAAACGAACGCCGCCAACATGCCATTTTCAGGTTTTGGGCCTAAGCTTAAAACTCATTCAACCTAAATTTCAAAATAAGGGGACCATGTGAATAGAAAGGATCCTCCCCCAGAGGCCGCCGTAAAGTCTGACAGCTTCACGGAGCCAAGAACCCAAAGTTTTCGGAAACCGTGGCCTTACTTCGCGCCAATAACCAAGAATGCGAAGGTCTGCTTGCTGTAGATAGTGGGCCAATACCATGGTTATACCAGCACTACGACTGCGACTGCGACTACGCCGACACCGACGATGACGACTGCTACCCAAACTTTCAATGTCAAATCAGTAGTACCCCGATCACAACGATGGTCATTAGACAATCGCAGGAATCCACAACACCAAAAACCCTGACCCGCAACCCCCGGCCCAAACCCAGTGGCGACAAGCACACCAAAGCATCCGGGAAACTCGTCAGCGCCGCAAGTCCTCATGGCAATTCGTCATGCTTTCGGTGTTCCCCGAGCCCCACCAGAACGTGCCGTATGTTTTAAAACCTGACAACAGGATTAGCCACGTTGTCTGTCTTGACCCCCTGGAGCTGTCTTCTTCAGACCTAGTGCTTTGGGGCTCAAAGCCCGAGGAGTCCAGGAGCTGTCTGTTGCCGAAGCACCCTAGACCCTTAACCCTAATCCCTAATCCCTAGAAGCCCTCAACATCAAACCCCAAACCCTGAACCGGAGCCATGATATCGCCGAAGCCACGCAAAGGAAGATTGCGATTCTCAGTGCGATTCTCCAGAGGATGGTACTGTCGGGGCCTTAATAATTAGAACAGGGAAATGGGGCTCCTTTAAAGGGTTCCTTAAACGGTCCTGTAAGGGTTTAGGGTGTACGTAGGGGCATTAACAATTGGAATAGGGTCTCGAGGTATAGTATACTATAATTAGAATAAGGAGCCCCCGCAAAATAGTGCAGGTAATTATTTCGGCCCCTACATTATGGACAAGACTGTACACGAACGGCGGTTGTTTTCGTCTTGTCAGTAGTAGCAGCAGAAACAAGTAGGCAACAGCCCGGGAAACCCATGCCTATCGCGTCCCTCGGAGGTTTCGGGACAGCCGGGTGCTTGGGACTGCATAACATCGCAACCTGGTGGCAAGCCCCGAAGAATTTCAGTCGTAGATTAGACCCTAATGTGGGGGCCTTAATAGTTGGAATAGGGTGTTGCGGTATATTCTACTATAACAACAATAATAAGGAACCCCCAAAATAGTATAGGTAGTTGTTAAGGCCCCTATAATATCTCACTGGTGGGCCAAGCCACACTGGGCAGGAGCCGTAAGCCTTCGTTTGACACCAGGTACCCCAGTTGTCGCTGCCTGGGTCAGACCACATCTCTTGGTACTGACGCTATCATTCTCAAATTTTCCTAATCGTCCTAATTATCCCAATTTTCCGAATTGTCAAATGGTCCTAAGTATCACTGTCGTTGCTGCTGTCTCTCCATTGAAGCCTCGACCCTACAGTCTCAAGCCTGAGCACTACCGAAGTTATTGTTGGAGACTCTCGAAAGGTGCGCCAAGGCAGGGGACTGTGGCAAACTCGGAGGACTCGTACCTGAATACTATGCTACACTCTACTCTGCTCTACTCCAATATGGAATCAGCCGGAGTACAACCAGACATCGCAGCACTCGGAAACAGAAGGGAAGGGCATTTGCACTCACCTGGAGCCCTAAACCAACTACGGAAGAGAGGACTGGGCATCTGGCAGGTCTCCTCGTGAACCGGGTGGCAGGGGCAGGCCCTGTGGCGGCTCTTGGGGGCTTCTCGCCCACAGTTCCCAGCCGTAAGTGTGGGGTGAGAATTTCGGCAGTTGATATAGGGGCCTTAATAATTAGAATAGGGCTTGGGGGGTATATTATAAAATAATGATCGTCCATGCTCCGGGTCTAGCGGCAAAGACTTGCGGGCTAGGGGTATAAGGGCCCTATAAGGGTTTGTTCTATACAGGTTCTACCTGGAGGTTACTATTTCAGGGCGTTTCTAGATCGCACTCTCGGAATCCTGGTTCGGGGCTTTTGCGCTGCCAGTGAAGCGCTTAAACAGGTTTCCTGTCTGGCTTTCTGAACGCTACTGGGTTCCAACAAATGTGGGTGTAGGATTTTCAGACCAGGGACCAGAAAGGTGCAAGCAACTGATCACCCTACGCCACATGCTGTCCTCATCGCCTGGGCGGAGATCTAAACCCTAAACCCTAAATCCCTAAACCCTGAACCCCTAAAGCCCTTAAAACCTTAGACCCCTAAAAGCTTCGCAAGCCCCCAAATTCAAGACTCAACTTTGAAGCTCGGGCGACACCGAACACTCAAAACCGCATGTAAAGCCTTGAAATCCAAAAAGCACACAAGCGTCTATGCGTTCTGAGGTTTTGAGAATTTAGGACGTGTTAGAGATTTAGGGTTTACCAATACAGAAACCGCCGCAATTCCCAGGCCCCAGGCTGGTCGATGGGGTGGCAAGTCTGGTTGTAGCTTGCATTCCAATCCGGATAGCCTCCGCGCAGTTTTAATCAACGAATTATGGGATGATGCGCGGAACGTGACAGCTTTTTGCACAGGGCGTGAAACTGACAAAACGATTCGATGAAGATTTCATACGGTTTTGGAAGAATTGACAGGGTTTTCTGGTGGGCTACATGCATAGATTTCCGTGGTGCGAGTATCTAGGACCATACGAACGAGACCCCGATCTCAGGCGTGCTCATCACCATCGAGAAACTGAAATAAAATGAATCTAGATCCCTCAGCTCCGACCCAAACGCCGCGCCACACCCACCAAGCCGAAAGTCGCGATTCTTTACAGCTGTTTTCTCACCCTAAACCCTAGACATACCTAAAACCCTAAAGCCCTAAACCCCAAACCCGACCCAAACTCTTCCACACCAGAAGTCGCGAAGGGGCAGACCCTTCTCTGCAAGAACGCTCTGGGTGTGTTGCCCACCCACTCCCGCTGCCGAAACGAGCTTTGAAGGCTAAAATGTCCGCACTGAACTACTTGCTCTAGGTTTGTGGACTCCTGTAAGATAGGATCACTTGGTTTAGTGTTTAGGCTGAAGACTCCGTGTCGCAATGAGACGTTGAGACAGGAACCGAAAAGAAAAATATACACAAAGGCATAATGCAGGGGCCTCAATAATTAGAATAGGGCTTTGGGGTATATTACTATAAAGGAACCCCCCTTAACCCCTATTCGAATTATTCAGGCCCCTACATTTAGGCCCGAGGCCCAATCCCAACATTCCAAACCCCAAGGCCGAAACCACATCCAGCCCAAACGTTCCTGAACGAAGCATGCAACTACGAGACCTCTGTGCTGCTAGCTTGTCTAATTACACACCTAGTTATTTATATGTTGGGGTTTGGGGCTTGGGGTTCAGGAGCGGCTTTGTCGATTGAGGTTGTTGGGGTATGTGGTCCAGGCCATTACAGGGTTCGGGGCATGGGACAGTGCTGGACAGAAAATTCTGAACGGTTATAGGGTTTAGGGTTTACGGGTTTGACATTGGCGCCCCGCCGTCGTCGCCGTAGGGCGTCATCCAGCAATCCTCGGCGGGTAGTCTCTGGGAGCTCTTGATTTTTGGGTAGTTCCCTGAATGAGGGCCTTTTGTCTGGGTCCCGATATAGTGCGGCACCCCTTATAAAAAGGACCGTAAAAGGGACCCCAATTCATGAGGTGTTGGCTTTGGAATGAATTGGCGGCACGCTCACCACACCGCCAAACCCACACTAAACGATAAACCCCCTAAAAAGAACCTACTAAAACCTCAAAGAACCTACCAAACCCTGCAAAGTCCCGCTACAGTAGATGCCGCAACCTAAAAATACAGAAGCCCAAAGAGTTACCGAAAGTATTCCTTAGGGTTCCTCAACATGCTTATACTATAAACAGGCCCAAAACCCTATTCTAATTCTTAGGGCCCCTTAGACAAAAGATCTTCCAAAAGCCCTCGATCTGCCACTCCCCCTCTCTGGTGTAAAGCTCTAAACCCTAAACCCTAAACCCTAAACCCTATAGCTCTATTCCCTAAACCCTAGACCCTAAACCCTAAACCCGAAACCCTAAAGCTCTAAACCCTAAACCCCTAAACCCTAAACCCTAAACCCTATAGCTCTATTCCCTAAACCCTAAACCCTAAACCCCTAAACCCTAAACCCGAAACCCTAAAGCTCTAAACCCTAAACCCTAAACCCCTAAACCCTAAACCCTAAACCCTAAGGCCTTAAACCCTAAGGCCCTAAACCCTAAGCCCCAGAAAGCGCCTGCTCGTCTGTTCCGCAAGTGATGGGGCACGCCTGGGTCTTCTCCTGGCACCAGCTGTAGCCTGGCATTCAGGGGTTGAGGCTTTATGGCTTTAGAGTTTTTTGGGTTTAGGGTTCAGGGTTCAGGGTTTAGGGTTTAGGGTTTAGGGTTTATGCTTACGGTTTAGAAGCTCTCGCTTTATCGCTGATATCGAAGCCATAGTAAATTTAGAGCAGGGCTTTGGGAGGCTATAGTCCAACATGTCGTGGTCCTGTGACGCCAGTGTAGTGGTCTGAATATTTATAGGCTTGTGGAGGATGTTATACAACAATCATATTGGTTTATATATAGGGGCTGTATGGGAAGCATCATTGATTAGAATGAGGATTGGAAATGTAGTACACTCGAACTGTTATATGGTACATGCTTTGCTCTTAAATCCTACACCCTCCGCAAATGCGAACTCAAACACTGAACCCTGGACTTCGCCGTAATTCTGCATATGTGTGAATATATATATATATATATATATATATAGACGTGTGTACATATATTTATATATATATATACACGTGTGTACATATTTATATATATATATACGTGTGTACATGTATACATATATATATATATATTTATAATATATATATATATATTATATATATATATATATGTATGTATACATATATATATATATATACATACATACATATATATGTATGTACATACATACATATATATATATATACATATGTATATAACCGCACCCCGCAACCCTCTATATGAAGCCATAAAGCCTTCTGGCTTTTTACAAAACCCAAGACCCCACAAAACACCGCGAGAGCCCTTCTGAAATTTTCAAGGCTTGATAATTATGATAGGGTTCTCGCGAGGGGGTTGTGAGAGGCTTGGAGCTTAGAGTTTAGGGTGTATAGGGCTTAAGGTTTAGAGATTCGGGTTTAGGGTTGAGGATGGGTTCTGAACACCGTGAGCACCCCCAAAGCCCAAAACCCTAAACACCAAACCCTAAACGATAAAACCCTAAGCCCGGGCAGGGACCCTAAACCCAGGCAGGGCATGCCCCACTGATCGGTGCACTTGTGCTCCCACCTGAGATGAAAAAAAAAGGCTGCGGAGTCTGAGCGACCACGATTAGGGTTCAGAGTGTTAGGGTTTAGGGTTCAGGGTTTAAGGCTTAGGGTTCAGGGTTTAGGTCTTGAAGTGCGTTTTTTGGACCAGGTCCAAGTTTAAAGGTCCCTCCTGCCTACAGCACTTCATCTCCTGCAACGGGGCTTTCGGCAAGCGCTCGCAATAAGGCCCCGACTTCGCGTTGCAGGTGCAGCCCGTGTCCGCGGCCGCGCAATATTCACGGTAGTCCTGGAAGCTCCCCCACTAAAACCGGAGGCTTAGGGGCCTTACAATTAGAATGGGGTGCCTTTCAGAAGTCCTTGTAAAGGGTTACTATAAGGCTATAAGGTTTTCTACAATAAGGGTTTAAGGTAGGGGCCTTAATAATTAGTATAGGGTTTGGGGGGTATATTACACTATGGTTGCAATAAGCAACCCCCAAAATATTATAGGCATAGGTAATTATTTTATAAGGCTTCTATAGTATCCTCAGAACGACGTCTTGCAGCAGGCAGTGGGAACATGCGTCAGAGTGAAACATGTCGCCCCCAAAAAACTTCCGACAGAATCGAAGGCTTCGACGCGTTGTCCCTCGGTGAGAACTGTCTTGAAACCGAAACTGCAACACTGATCCCTGAAAGCCCTGCTTGACTTCGACCCTGAACAACCCTGAACCATAATGTAAGGGCCTTCATAATCAGAATACGGTTTTGGGGTCCATTATACTATAGTAATAATAAGGAACCCCCCAAAAATAGTATAGGCGATTATTAAGGCACCTACAGTAGGCATTAAACACCAGATCCTGCTACACCCTCAGCCCCAAAAAAGACTGCGACTCTGCTGTGAGACCAGATGCCGAGAAGTTCATCATGCCCGACCTCATCCAGAAAGGGTTTAAGCGGTTTAGAGTTTAGGGCTTAGGGTTCTTAGGACTGGGGGTTTAGGATGGGTTTAGGGCTCGGAACTGTTTAGGGGTCTTTTGGGGTTGGGGCCAATAAGCGCCACTTCGATTGAAGGACCAGGGAGTTGGGGACGCTTCCGAGGCGGTGCGTCATGTGGATGTGGGAGGCAAGGGCTGATGACTCAGAGTAGAAAAGGGTGGGTTTCCATGATTTGGAAGCGGATTTTGGTGTAGTTTGTAGTGTATGGGGACTCTTATGGTGGGATGCTAGGACTTTATCTTTGCAGAGCTCTAGCACTAGAGCGTAGGGGTTTAGGGCTTAAGGTTAGAGTCGCAAGTTCATGAGCTACAGCCGCCTGCATCTTCCCTTTCCACTCAAGCGCTTCCAGAAATATCGGTCCAACTCTGAACCATCCGTTCAACCCTAAACCCTTAACCCTAAACCGAGAAAGAAACTACAGCCTCAACCGTGAACCCTGTAAGCCCGCTACTGAGAAGAATGGCAACCACAAGGGAGCTCGGGGTTGCAGGAAGGGCTTAGATAGATAGATAGATAGATAGATAAATAGATAGATAGATAGATAGATAGATGGATAGATGGATAGATAGATAAATAGGTAGATAGATAGATAGATAGATAGATAGATAGGTAGATAGATAGATAGATAGATAGATAGATGGAATATATATATATATATATATGTATATATATATATATGTATATGCATTTATTTATTTACATATGCGTGTTTGTACACATCTATCTTTATCTTTATCTTTATCTAAACCTGCATCTGCACCTATCTATCGATTAACTCTTAGTATTCGTATTCCTATTATTACTACTCTTAACTTTTTTTGTTGTTGTTGTTGTCAGAACGTGTGGGGAAACACTCTTAGGGAGGGCACTGGAGAGACATGATAGTCGCAAGCCCGGACGAAGCTTGCTGCATGAACCAGAGAAAGCTGTAAATGTTAAAAGTCATGCGTGGTGACGGCAGTTGGGGTTGTGTGAGCTTCTACACCTTCTGGCTGGTAAGCAGAATTGGTGGTTCCATCCCAGCGGTTGCAAGCACTTGGAAAGACGGCTTCGATTCTAATTCAGGCACGCGCACGCGCACACACACACACACAAACACTGAGAAAGAGCGCAGGTAAGATCTGACCACCTGGACCCTGCAAAGAGAAGTCCAAGCCACGCATCGTAACCGTAGGAGTAGCAGTACGTCTCTGTGCCTCGACCGCTTAGTGGTCTTTAGGGTTGGAATGAATCTTGGAGTTCTCCTTGAGACTAAACGCCGGAAACAATGCAGCAACTTCGACTAACACTGAGACTGTGTCTTGCAGGAGAACTTTCTATATCTGTCTATCGATCCATCGTTCTATCTGTCTCTCTACTCGGTTCTATCTGTCGATCTATCTATCTATCTATCTATCTATATATCTATCTCTGTCTCTATCTTTCTATCTTTCTATCTCTCTATCTCTGTATCTCTCTATATCTCTATCTCTCTATCTCTCTATCTCTCTATCTCTCTATCTATCTCTCCATCTCCCTATTTGTCCGTCTGTCTATGTGTCTGTCTGTCTGTCCATTTATCTGTCTGTCTCGTTGTCTATTCTCTAGCTATCTGTCGATCTATCTGTCCAGCTATCTGTCTGTCTAATCGGTCTATATTTCTCTGTGTCTATCTAGCTATCTATCGATCCATCTGCCCATCGATCTCTCTCCTCTCTAACTATCTACCTACCTATCTATCTACCTGTCTATCCATCTATCCATTTATCCATCTAACCATCTAACCATATACCAACTCTATATCTATTTGTCTCCATCTAAGCATCTAACCATCCATCCATCAATCTATCTATCTGTATATGTATCTGTCCATGCTTTTGTAAACTTGTGAGACCTGCGAAAATAGCACTTTCAGGCTTGTGAAGCAAACATCTTCGACGCACTGCTTGAGTGTTCCGTGTTACGACAGTGTTCATGGTCGTTTCAGCTTCCTCCTTTACACGCCTCCCACACTTGACCCAGTTCCAAGCTGAGCATCTGCCAACGTCAAGTCTCGCAAATCGTCATCCCCTCTTCGTGCACATCCTAGTGCCATACGCAAAACTACGACCTGTCGTGCCCAATCTCGCCAACTCAAGAACTGAATCCCAAATCCGTAGACTTCGAGCTCTAATCAACCATGAAGAGACACCCTAATCGAACGTGACCCTCTTCAGACAGTTCCTCCCTTCCGCGAGAGGCTTCGGGCAGTTAAAGCTTGAAGGGTTCAGCAGGTCCCAAAGGAAGGGAGCACCTAAAGGGATTGGGCGGCGGGCGGGCGTGCCTGTTTAGATTTTAGGCTTTGGGGTTTCGGGACGTTTCGCACCGAGAATCTGTTGCAGTAGAGCGGGCAGGCACCCCAGGAAGGATCCCAGCAGTAGCTTTGGAAGGAGTCCTGCGCGGACTCCGTGCTGCAAGAGTCTGCATCTATCAACCCCTAAACCCTGAACCCTACCCTGAACCCTCAACGACAATCCGTAAACCCTAAGCCACAGCTGCAGGCTTGCGGGTGAAGTGTTTCTTCCCTCGCCCCCGGATGCAGGATTCTGTAAGGGCTTGGCGTGTTTTGCATGAGAGTAGCATTGACATGCAGAGAAACTCCAATCAACAAAACCCTAAACCCTACACCCTATTCGTTACTACCAACCCAGGAATCTTCGGAGTTTGGGATCATGTGAGGCACTAGCCTGAAAACCACCGTACCTAAATCCCTCCAAAGTAGGTGCAGTAAAATAATGGTCAAAGACCCACAAAAAGGCTACTATTCCACATACTTTGGGGGTCCAGGTAGTAGTGGAAGCCATGATAGTCACACTGAGTCTTATGCGAAGAACAGGAGCAATAATGCTGATTGTAATAGCAGGTCTTCTGAGCCATTTAGTATAGGGGCCTCTACGCGTAGAAAAACGTGTTAGGATATATCATACTAGAACATTCTATAGCGAATTGCGGGAGAAGCGACTAAGAATTATTCAGACCTCTAGATTCGCCTCAGCACTAGGACTCAAGAGCAGTGAGCTTTAGGGTTTAGGCTCACGGCGTAGGGGATTGGGTGCTTCAGAGGCTTTCGGACAAAACATCACACCGAACAGGTGATGCAAAGGCGCCACATCCCGAAATTTACCGTTGTCGGGATTCACGTGATCCAACGTCGCTTGCGTTCATCCTTTTGATTTGAAGGCACGTACTGGATCTTCAGGTGATCGACGATGATGGAAAGCCCAAGACTACTACACTGGCCGCTAGAGGGTCGCCAACTGTCCGGTTGCTTGCCGTCCCGACTACGGACGCAATGACGATGACCAAGGATAACTATAACGATGACGATCCTAAATAATTAGAATAGGGTTTGCGGGTGTACTCTACTATAAAATCTAATAAGGAACCCCCAAAACAGCATAGGTACTCATTAATGCCCCTATATCACTGCTACGACTGGTGCGATGCTCTCATCGCTATGATCGACGAAACCACTGCTATCAGATTGGCCATGCGGTTTTCGAAGGTCGTCTTCAGGGCGGCCCTTATAGTAGAAGTAGCACAGAGAAGCACAAATGGTGCTGGTAGTACAGGGCAAGTAGCAGGAGGAGGGGGGATCGGAGTTTCCGTCGCTGTCGTCGTTGGCGCGGAGGGCTGAAGGCTTGTGGCGCTGTTGTTCGTGGAGTCTTCTGCCAGTGGCTTCCACCTGATTTCCCCCAAGTGCCTGGCACTTCACTTCGTAGTCCATGCAAGTGACGTCGAAAGGGTCGAAGCCTCGCGGAACAGCAGGCGAAAGACTCCGTGCCAACCACTGAGAGCCAGATATAGAGTTTGAAAGCTGCAGAGCCTTTGATAAAACCCACATAATAGAAGGACTTCTATAGCCCAGGTCTTGCGCAGGGTCGGAAGTGACATGCGGTCAAAGCCCTGTCCGAAGGGCTGTACGCCTTCGCCTTGGAACCCTTAATTAACCCAAAGCTCTAAACCTCCTGAAATCGCAAAACCCGCCTTCAACTGGCTCCGATTCATGGCTCCCTTGCAGCTTCACGGCTAAAGCTAGGGTTCTGAAAGCTTTGGGGGGTCCCAGAAATTCACGGGCCTTCTAGGCTCGTGCGTTCTAAGCTACAGGGAATCAGGGCTTTGTGGGAACTCTCCCTGAGGAGAAGGCATCCCACGCTCTTCTGTTCGCAGTACTTGTAGCCCCAGCCTGGCAGCTTACGGGCTAGACGGCTGAGAAAATTACGATTGAGGATTTCTGATTTAGGCGAGCTTGGGGTTTAGGGCTGATGGTTTATCTACAACTTTGCCGCGAAGCCGCCGTCAAAAAAAGAGGAGTGACGAGAGCTATTGTCACTGTCGCGCTTGCAGTGTGGCTTATGCTTCCCAGGCGCTGCCGTTCGGTATCTCCAAGGGCGTGGCTGTAGGCTTCCATTTACAACCACTCCCTGTCTTAACGTCAACAAGACTTGAACACCGACTTCAAGGAGTTGCCGGCAAAGCTGGACATGCAGGGTCGATCTTGGATTACATTCCCGCTTCAGCCTCTGATTTTGACCGCCCATTGGTGATGTACCCTTGGGTAAAGCTCACAGAGCCTTGATTCCGACTCGAACTTATGCAATCTCCCATTCCAGAGTACAGAAGCTCAGTAGTTGATATGCCATAGAATAGCTTCAGTGCTCACAACATTGTAACCTCCGTCCACGATCCCGATTTCGGTTGGAACAATAGTCTATAAAACATCTGGGGTCCTAATGCTAAACCATACACCCTAAACCCTTCATGGATTCTAAGATGCATCTACGATGTATCCTCAACCACACAGCATGAGACTCCGACCATCTCGAAACAGTGATCCCGCATGCAGCGAAGCACAACATCGATAACCCCCCTCCGCACTATTCAGCCTCAACTCAATATAGTATACAGAATGCGATATAATATGGTATAATATGATATAGTACCCTATAAGACGGTCTAACACATGCTATACTAGTTTATAGTCAAAAATGATGTGTTTTGCACGCTACCACCCTGAGCTCGGGCTTTGCTTCTGGGTTCGTCGAAGCATCTGAGGTCTTGGCTTAGGGTTTAGGGTTTAGGGTCTAGGGTCTGCAGGGTCTGCAGGGTCTAGGGTTTAGGGTTTAGGGTTTAGGATTTATGCAATCGGTCATGCGGGTTCAGGACTTAGGGTCTAGGGTTTAGGGTTAGGAGTCTGGATGTGAAGAGACTTTTTGGAGCTTTTCCTGCTCCTTGAAGTGTCGTGCACGGGCTCAGAATTTCGGGTGATTTGCGGCTCTTTCGGGATCTCCGGTCTGTCGCAAAAGCCTGTGCGCCCTAGATCACCTACAAACCAAACCCTGAACCCTGACCCCAAACCCTAAAACCGTGTCTGGGTCCCCAACTGTCACACTCCTCCTCCCACTGCTCGTTGCAGGTGCAACCTGGAAACGGGCTCACCTACGTTACAAACACATGCCTGTAAGGAAGCCAGGGTTTGTGTTAAGGATTCAAAAGTTTAGGGTTGAGGGCGTAGCGGGTTCAAAGTGGGATCTGTTGTGCTCTGAAACAAATCTAGGGCTAGGTAACATCTTGATGGCGACATGATTCTCGGCAGGCCTTCTTACACGACTTGCGTATATAATTAGAACAGGCTTTTGGGGTTTGCTTATCTTGTAATTTTTCAATAAGTGGCAATGCCGCAGTACTGTGTATGCTGACACCTTAAAAGGCACGTTTACAGGTTGGGTTCGGGGGTTAGGGTCAGGGAGGATGAAAGCGGTGCCTATCTGAGGGCAAGCAGACCGTACCAACACGAAGCTGGGTAGAACCAGGTGCATGTGGGGGTTCCATAAGTTCCGGCCTGAACTATCCTAAGCCCTAAACCCCATTGCTATAAGACTGACATATTAGAGAGTGACTAAAGGGTTAAGAGCCAGCACCCTAAACCCTAAGCCCTAAACCTTGACAAGAGCAACACCTCCAACTTACCAAGGGGGACCCCTCAGTTTGAGGAACCCAGCCCCAACTCGCCTTTGTAAGTGCAGGGAGTACTTAACCTAAACCTACTAGGGTTTAGGGTTTAGGGGTTTAGGGTTAAGGGAACAGACCCCTAACGCCAAGCTAGCAGCTAGTGAAGCCCTACTAAGAGAACGGAGCAAGGCCCGGGCCTTCCTCGTAGGTGGAGCACGTGGGCTCATTCATGTTCGACGCATCCCAGTCGATCTCACCTCTGCTCGCAATGAAGACTGACTAGGCAGACCGATGACTGAACGACCACCTGCCACAGGCGGCAGAATCGCCTGAAGCTTCTCGACCGACGGCATGGGTCCCCCACACCGTAAACCAACTGTGTGACTGGGAAGCTCTTACAGACGATGACCCATCTTGAAGTGCGGGTGTAAAGCACGCGCACAATCTCATATAGAGGCCTTGTAACTTTAGCATGAGGTTTGGGAGGGGGGGAGGTAGACTGCTTTCTAGCAGGATAAGAGAATAGAACTAATGCTTTCGGAGACCCTTACGTTGGAGCGAAAAATATCAAATGTACGCTAACCTGACACACCCAACTTCTGGACCGCCATTTCCTGAGCATAGTGAATCTTCTTAAACCCCGAACCCCAAACAGACAGAACCTTAGTCACCTTAACTCGAAAATACTAAGCCCTGAACATAGTAGCAGACCCACATTCACCCCCAAGCCTTGACACTAAACACAAAAAACCCTGACCGGCCGGAACAGATTGAGCCTTACCCAACCCACAACCTGTTGCCCCAAACCGTGAAGATAATGATGTTGAAACCTAAACCTGTTGACATTCAAACAGGTTACGCCCGAACCCTCAACCCCAAACAGTAGGGCCCTGCAGTCTAATCCAGCTGCCCTGCTTTGCCTGTTTCGGTGTAGGCGTTGGTGTAGCAGTACCTGGGCACCCAAAGAACCAGATGCTCCTACATTCAAGCAATCCAGTTAAACTCGGCGGCTGCAGTCTTACAATCTTGTTGTTGTTGCTGTTGTTGTTGTTGTTGTCGTTGTTTGCTGTTGCCGTCGCCTTTGCCGTTGCTGTGGCTGTTGCTTGTGCTCTTGATGTGGTGGTGAGTTTAGTGTGAGCGCCTGAGGGACTGGATATCCCTCCGAGAGTAGGTGGAAAGTACCTATAGAGGGATCCGCAATATGATTGGAAGTATAATACTTGACTGAAGAAGACTTTGCAGCCTCTAAGCAGCGAAAGGTTCTTGCCATGGGGTTTGCGGCTGAGGGAAGTGGCGGCTAGGGGTTTTAATAATTCGGTTCTGGATCCGACGAATTCGTCACCAACTTGCTGTTGATGAAGTAGACTAACCGGCTTTGAACAAATCAGAGCCATGACGCTGCCAAAAATAAAGCTGAACTCCTAACCAGCCGCTAGACTCGCAACTAAACTCGCCATCACTTAAGAGCTGCCGTCGCCGACATGAGTTGCAACCGTGCGATTTGCGGTTCCGGGTTGGAGTATGCAGGGCGTGTGGTGTTTGGTCGTCGGCTTGGGGGTCTCTGAACCCTAACGCCTAAGGCCCCGGCATCTCCTCGCAGTATACGAAGTCTCCGTTGTAGCCGCCGTAGCCTCGGGTTGCAAACCTACGAATGTTTGGAGCGGAGCTGGTAACCAAAACCCTAAACCCTAAACCCTGAACCCTAAAACTAAAACCCGAAACCCTGCAACCCCAAACCCTGAAAGCTACCCCTAGGGTCTTGGCACTTCCGTCCTCGGGTGTAGAGCCATAGCGACTGACAGGATCAAGTGGGCTCTAAATCAAAGGAAACTACAGGCAGGGAGTTTTGGGTATATAGGGCTTCTATAGGGCTTCTACAAGGTATATAGACCTNNTCACGGTAACTACCCACCTGAAAATTTCCTAGACTAAAGGGCAAAAAACTCACTTGACATAAACCCTAAAAAACTAGAACAGAGCTACGCTCTCGAATCATCCTCCTATTTTGTCTAATTTTGTTTGGGGCATAGCCATGCGGGGCTTTTACGGGGATCCCATCATTCACTAGTCAAACAGTCAAACCTCTACATAACAGCTTGGGGCATCCTTGGAGGAATGCTCCGCAAAAGCTTGGAGCTTGAAGTACTGCGAAGACCCACATCCCCTTAAATGGCTTCGAGATTTACGTCTTACCAACGCAATTATCAGGAGACTCAGGGTGCAATACAGGGGCCTAACAAACTGGAGTGGGATTTTGGGGTGATGCGGGCGAAAGCCCTGAAACTGCGCAGCGCATCAGCACCTTTTCTTCGACTCCAGCTCGAAGCAGAGCCAGGCAGAGACTGCATCTTTAGGGTTTAGGGTTTAGGGCTGATCATTCTTTGGCACATGCCGGTCTGCTTCTCGTCTTGCAGCAAGGACGCTGCGAAGGTCAGGAATACTGACATGCAGTTGTCCAACGACTGCGAGCGTACCGTGTGGTCCTCAGCAGGTCGCGCCTCACTTGGCCGCCCCCGGGCTTCAGGAAGAGACATTTCCAGATCATCCACATCTTGGCAGCCTGACGGCTCCAAGGGGCCTGCGGGGGCTTTCGGGGGACCAAAGCTACAGCAGAGGCTATCGCTGCAAAAGGACGCTGTGGAGCCCGGCATTATTTGCAGCACTTATAAGGGTGATGCTCGACAAGCCGTCGTGAGCTCCTATAACCGTTATACTGTTATACTATAACCCAGGCAAGAGACACAAACAGAAGTCCAAGAGGGGAAAGCCTACCTCGACATGCTCTCGCTGGAGCCTTAATATGTGGTTTTGTGTGGGGTGTATTGAAATATAGCTTCGTCAATGGGAACTACCCTGCAAAAATATTGGTAAACATCCTAAACTCTAAACCCGAAACCCTGTATTAGCGTCATGCTTTGCGCAGAAAGTTGACGGGCTGCGCAAAGAGTTGAGGTCCATAGCAACATGTCATGTGTTGTTTCCAATGCGTGAGACAAGCACAATGCTCGAACATCAAAAGGCATGGTCTTATACTGCATCAATGGGACACAGAGTGGGAACTGCAACATCATGTAACACCTCACCACATGTACTACTACCCTCATTCGGTTAAGGTTAAACGGTTAAACTAGACTTACCATTTCTATGACTTCACACCGGCGATTCTACTATAACATGGCGGCCGCGAGAAGCAGGACAGGGTTTGAGGTGTATTGGAGTATAACCATACGTGGGCTATAAGTGGATGGTGATAGCAACTATTCATTGCCGTGCTTGGGAAATCTACAACAACACGCGATCCTTATCACTCAGGCCCCTATCTTACTGCCAAAGTATAAACCTATCGCACATGATGGCTCCTTTAAGGAACAGGGCCAACAAAAAAGGTACAGTATTAAAGTATGGTACTCCAGGACCCAAACGAGGCTCCACTTGGGTACGGACCGGGCGATCCCGTGACGGTGCCAGAATAGCCAGAATAGCCAGAGAAGCCAGAGTAGCCTGCCGTGGGTTTCAGGGCCTTTTGTGGCTTTAGGCTGGCTTTCGTCTTGTGTTATACGGACTTTCCGGTTTGTTAGTAGAGTTTTGAGGCATATTGTGCTGAAGAGCTTCCGGGCCTCAGGAGTTCCGTGTTTCAGGGTTTCTGGATTTGCGCTTTTGGTGATGTATGGGTCTTGGGGCTGCAGGGTTTAGGGTTTGGCCAATTCGGCTTGTAGGCTTTATAGGGTTATGTAAGGGTTACGACTGCCGACCATCATAGCGAAGTTCAGAGTCCTGGTTTGATGTTCGGTGGCTCAAGCTTGGAAAGATGTCTGCGGCTCCCCACAACACTGTGAGAACCCTAAACCCTAAACCCCAAACCCTAAACCCTAAACCTATACCTCTATAGGTTGCCTGATTTCAATGGCATCAACTGCTTATCGGATGGCAAACTCAGCAACTTCAAAGTCGCATGAAAGGCACCGCGCGAGGCCCTTTGTAGCGGCCTCAAATAATTCGAATAGTGTTTCGGGGTGTATTATACAAAAACAATGATAATAGTAATCATAACAATCATACCGATATTAAGGAGCCCCCAAAATAGTATAGCTAAGTGTTATGGCCCCTATCTTATCGGGATTCCCATGGTAGAAATGCCCCTACGAGCTTGCAAAACGGAGCCTCAGGAGTCCGAAATCCCTTCCCTTCCCGCATAGACTTTGACGGTTTAGGGTTTAGGGCTTTGGG